>VNJV01012590.1:0-16827 GCA_008042635.1 Drosophila nikananu
AGTCGTGCGCAGGCCGCCTGTCATGCAGATCTCAGCCATGCGTTGGATTTTTCTTAGCTNTACCCAGGCAGGTGGAACGCTTAATAGCTGGCCACCAGATTGCCACTCCGTAGAGGAGTATCGGGCGAATGATAGCCGTATACATCCAACGGACTATTTTTGGGGTCATACCCCATTTTAGCCCGATAGCCTTACGGCAGGTATAGAGCGCGATTGTGGCCTTTTTGGCCCTTTCGTCCGTATTAAGGGACCAATCGAGTTTTCTGTCCAGTATAAGACCGAGATACTTAGCCTGATTTTTCAAAGGGAGAGGTACTCCACAGAGTTTAGGGGATATTCTTTTGGGGATTTTGTATTTCCTCGTGAATAGAACCAGTTCGGTCTTCGCTGGGTTTACTCCCAAGCCGGACCTGGCCGTCCAAACCGCCAGATACCGGAGGCTTTCGCTCATTCTGTCGCAGAGGGTTTGCGGGAATTTTCCCGTAAATGCCAAGGCAACATCATCCGCGTAGTCCACAACTCGACAGCCACCCTCCTCTATGCCCTGGAGCAGTTCGTTGACTGCCACATTCCATAGGAGAGGGGAGAGGACTCCCTGGGGTGTGCCCCTATTGACTTGTCTGGAGATGGTTGACCCCCCAGTGTTGCCTCCACCGTTCTGCTGCGCAAGATCCGGTCAATGAGACCCACCGAGTGTTAATTAATCCCCAGCTTAGTCAGTGCTGTCGTGCTTGAGCCTGGAAGGATGTTGTTGAAAGCGCCCTCTATGTCCAAGAAGGCGACGAGTGTGAACTCCTTTTCATGGAGTGATTTTTCTATGATATTGGTAAGCGAATGGAGTGCTGTCACTGTCGATCTGCCCCTCCTATACGCGTTTTGAGCTCCTGATAAGGATGAGTGGGGAATGTTAGTTCTGAGATGCAGACTGATAAGTCTCTCCAGCGTCTTGAGTAGAAACGAGGAGGGGCTTATCGGCCTGTAGTCCTTAGGCGTGCAGTGTGATGGCTTGCCTGCCTTTCAGATGAATACAACTTTCGACGGAGCCATCCACTAGGAATGACCCCTGTGTCGAGAATAATCGAAAAGATCAGTCAAAGCCAGGACGTGGATAGCTCATCTGCATAGCTAAGCTGTGCAGGTATGATGCCGTCCACCCCTGGGGATTTATACGGGCTGAAACTGTGTACTGCCCATTTGATGTTCCTATCAGTAAGAATGTATGTCATTTCAGACGGACCCCGCCGTGTCGGGGGTTTAGGTGGGCTGCTCTGAGAGGAGCTAGCGGGGAAGTGACATTCCAGGAGAACCCCGAGGGTTTCCTCACTGGAGGTCGTCCAGCTGTCGTCAGGACGCTTGACGAAGCCCGGGTTAGAGTGCGGCGTCGAGAGGACCTTCCGCAGCCTAGACGCCTCAGAGTAGTCCTGGATTCCTGAGCAAAAGTCGGACCAGGCCCTTCTTTTGGCCTTTCTAAGTTCCCTGTTGTACAGGGACAGGTTTGTCTTGTAGAGGCGCCAAGATGCGTCTGTGTTGTCACTCTTGGCAAGATTGAAGGACTGCCTCGTGGTCTTCTTGAGGCAGCCTAGTTCCCTACACCACCATGGTGGCTTCTTCCCAGTCTTCCCCCCGTTCCTACAACGGGGGCAGGACCTATCTAGAGCCGTGCTACAAGCGTCGGTGAAAGTTTTAACGAGTCGGTACAGCCCCTCCGGACGAGTGGGTTGGGGTTGGAGGGGACTTAAGGATCTTACTTAGCTGGGATCTATATTTCTTCCAGTCGGTCCTCCGGGGGTTCCGAAAGGTGACTGGATTGAACCTATCGAAGCTCAGCGTAAATTGGATATACCTATGGTCGGAGAAGGAGTGCTTCTCCAG
This sequence comes from Drosophila nikananu, assembly GCA_008042635.1. Classification (NCBI taxonomy): domain Eukaryota; kingdom Metazoa; phylum Arthropoda; class Insecta; order Diptera; family Drosophilidae; genus Drosophila; species Drosophila nikananu. The sequence continues at coordinate 1,873 of VNJV01012590.1, forward strand.
CACCCTCCAGAACTTCATGGTATCCCTTAGGGATTCAGAAAGAAGGGTGATATCTAAGACCTCCCTACGGTTCCTGGTAATGAAAGTGGGTTCGTTCCCCGAATTTTCAACCAGCAAGTTGGATGCAAGGATAAAATCAAAAAGAGACTCACCCCGGTCGTTGGAGTCAGTGCTGCCCCACTGATGGTGATGGGCGTTGGCGTCGCTCCCGATAATTAGGCCAAGGTCCAGCCTCCTGCTGTCCTCGGTGACTAGCCTCAGGGTTGGGGGGATGGGGTCCTGGGCGTGCCCCAGGTATGCTGAGCATATCCGGAGGGACCCGTTTGGTCCATCTAGATATGCAGTTATAATATCTTCATTGCTGAAATTGCGAAGCATGAAAAGAGTTAAATCCTTCCTAGCGAGTATGCAGGCTCGCTATTTACCTGCTGTAGGGGCTGCGTACAGCCTATAGTCGGCTGCCCTCATCCCTAGGATTCTGTCGCCACAGATCCAGGGCTCCTGGATGAGGACAGCGTCGATACCACCTTCCGCCAGGTGGACATGTAGGGCAGCGGAAGCTGCTTTACTGTGGTGGAGGTTTATTTGCAGGAACGTCAGAGACATTCTGCGTCTTAACCTCCACCACAGTGATGTCGGCGTCCGAGGTCGGCTCGTCCAGCCCTTCCTCCGCCTCGGACATCTCGACGCCGCGAAGCCCCTCGCGAGCTCGCTCTCCTCCGAGACGTAACCCTCGAGGATGTCCTCTTCATCGGACAACACCTCGGGTGCCTCCTCAATGCGAGGTCCTTCCACGTCCGGGTCCACCTCTACTTCCTTCTTTGCGGACAGCCACGCTTTCAAAGCAGTACCAGAGAACTCCCCCGTTCTTCTCCAGCACCTCGGTTGTTCCCTCATTAAGAGTCAAGACTACCTGGCGCCTCGGACCAACGGCCTCCTCAACCTTGGCAACACACCAGTCAGAGGAGGTAAAGTTGGGATTACTCAGCTGCAGTAGCTTGAGAATCTTCTCCGGTTCCGCAGGTTTGTGTGGGAGCCACGCCCTGGCTCTAGGCTTGCTGGGTATCCTGTCCCAGTCCACCGCAGCGAGCTTCGCGCCTGGGTATACTTTACCCAATCCCGCGATCGCTCTCTTATAGAAGGTGACCGAATCCGCGTCTTCGCACGCGATCACCTTCACGCCTCCTTGATGCCAACCGGCATCCTCACAGCGGGGCAGTGCCCCACCTGACGCCTACAGTTCCTCCACGAACCTGTTGTGCAGTTCCCCAGCGATCCACCGCCACTGGTCCCTCCGGATATGTCCGACACTGGAGCCCTCGTCCACCACTCTAATCAGGATCTTACCCTTGGTAACCTCGGCGAAGGACCGATGAGGCTGCACCCTGGAACGCTTCGGCTGCGGAGGTTGAACCTCCGTGGACCGCTGGCGTTTGATGGCGCTCCTGCCCGCGACTGCGTTGGCTTGCTGGGCGTTGGGGGCAGCCTTGACAGGCTGGAAGTCAGGCAGTACGCCTTTTGCCCATTTAATAAGACCCGCTTGTTCCGGGTCCGCCTCCATGGCTGGGTTGGCTCGCGCAAGGATGAAGGCCGCTCGTCTCCGCTCGTTGTACAGCGTCTTCTTCTTCCTTTGCTGCTGCTGGGCCGTGCCTCCTGGGTTAGGTTTACCTCCGGAGCCGCCCGCGGTCACGTCGAGGGACTTGCCCCCGATCACGCCACTTGGCGGGCCCATTGGCTCACTCTTCCCAGTAACACTGGCCCCCGGATGAAGGCGCTCCGAGGAGCTCTCCTCTTCCTTATTAAGCACTCGACCGCTTAGCGTCTTCGAGTTCTCTTTGAGGGGGTTGACCCCTGCCGCCCTTGAGGCTTGGCGGTCACCTATGTTTTGTTTATTATTAGTGTTGTTTATTTTTGTTCCCACGAGTATGCTGGGATGGGGATGGTCCGCCACGGTAGAGCCCGCTTACCGTGGTAAGCCTAGTTTAAACTGATGGGTCGGCCGGTCCACCAGAGTTCGCATACTAATGTCCAAGCACCCCCCGGACACGCATTCCTCGGCATATGCTGTTCCACCTTGGATTGGTGTGATTTTTTGGGCCGGAGTTTTCTTCTCCCCGCCCGACTACCATTCGTCAGCATCCTCAGCAGCGACATGACCTACTGGGACGTGCTTCCAGCCGCCCTCACGGGGAGAGTATAGTCGCACTTCCAACGGTGCGAACAGTTACGGCGGATGATTTCTCACCCGTTAGTCCCCCTGTCCGCCCGCTGGCTGACGGCATCATGTACCATAGGTACAAAGGTATATTATTTTTGTGCAAATGTATGTAACAGGCAGAAGGAAGCATTTCCGACCCCATAAAGTATATATATTCTTGATCAGCATCAATCGGGTGAAAAACACAAAAGTTATTTACTTATCAGTGTGTTATCTATTTGACAGCTAGCAACAGGAGCATTCCAAAAAACAACAACAAAACTGATGAGCGCAAGAAACTAACTCCCGTGCGCAAAAAAGAGAGAGGGAATATCACTATCTCTGTCTTGCACACGCAAGTGCGTGATATGGTGGTGGTTTTGCAAAGAGCGAGTTTGTTTACATTTCTCTAAAAGGCAAAGGTCGCGATAGGCAAAAGCGGCGATATATTTTGGTACAGGGTATACAACAGTCGTTCACGAACGACTGTAGCTTTCATACTTTTTGTTTTTTTTGTTCTGGACGTTGATGCACTAAGGTCAGTACATTCAAGTGGCCCGTATGACACCAAGCATGTGCCTGTTCATGTTAGGTGTTAGGACGCGAAAATGGGAAATAATAGGACACGTATACGAGGAAGTGACCACTGGCGTGCTGCCAGATTGTTTGCCTGCATGCGTACTAAGTGGGTTAGTATTAAGGTTTTTAGTTTGAGAAGGCTATCAACATTTGACGTTATTATGTAAAAATCGTTATAATTTGCACATAGGACTCTAAAGGGTTCATGCAATTCAAAAGATACAGTTTCGCAAAACTAAGGGAATATAGGATCTAGTATTTCTACTCGGTGCGTGAAAATTTAGCTGACCCAACAAGTCAGCACTTTCCACGTCACCGTGAATAAGGTTAAAAATGAAGGTGACGCCAAGCATGATTCTACGGTTAGCTAAAGAAGGTAAGTTAATTAGAAGGAGTCTACTAGAGAACGAGGGTAACCTCTGGTTTGAATCCCAGTTCAAACCGCGTAAAGCGAAAAGTAAAAAGTTCTTCTGAACTGACTCAATGCGATTACTGTGGACCCCATACTGAGGGCTCCAAACGCAAGATCCATATTCTAAGATAGGACGAACTAAAGAAATGTATAGGGATTTTGTAACATAGGGGTCATTGAATTCTTTCGACCACCGTTTAATGAAACCAAGCACACCACTGGCTTTATTCACCATGCACGAAATATGATCAATAAAGTCAAGTTTAGGATCCAGGCGGACACCCAAATCATCGACTATAGCAATTCTTCCCAAAGAGCAGCAATTCAGCGTGTAAGTCGCCAGAGGTAACGCTTAGAACATTGGATAAAGAATTTTTGAAGAGGACCTTTTGCGTTCTGCCATTCAGATAACTTGAGATCCAACTAAGAAGATCAACCGGAAATCCCATTAGATCGAGTTTCCGAACAAGGAGAGAATGGTTAACAAAGTCGAATGCTTTACTGAAATCTGTATAGAGTACGTCTGTCTGAAAGATTGGTTGTCGTGGATGTTTGCTTTAAAAATCCTTGCTGACATGGAGAAATAATCGATCTGCATAGGTGCTGCAAATGAGGAGTTTTGATTTTCTCGAAAAGTTTTGGAATGGCCGACAACTTAGAGATTCCTCTGGCATCCTGGCATCCGATTTGCTACCTTTTTTGTGGAGAGAATAACAAAAGATTCCTTCCAAATAAGGGGAAAGTGGGAGGTTTCTAAAGACAAGGTAAACAATTTCAGAAGGGGATTGCACAGGGCGTCGGCACAATACCTAAGCACGCAGCCAGGTATACCGTCGGGACCTGGAGAATAAACGGGCTTAACACGTTGAAGATCTAAAAGAATAGAGCTTTCGTCTAAAGTAGGACTGAAAATAAAGTTTGATTTGGGCATGATGTAAGAATAAGTCTGATTAGAGTCAGTTGAAGTTGAGTAAGTGGTTTGAAAAAACTGCGCAAACAGATCGGCAATAGCACGATCGTTTTTTACGGTTGTATTTTCAAACGAAAGAGAGGAAGGATGCGTAATTGGCTTACGCTTAGTGTTAACAAAATTATAAAACTACAACGAGTCAAATAATTATTGTAACACTGCGCGTTCAACACGGTAAATTTTGACCGAGCCCAAAAATTAAAGGGATAGGGCAGAGTTAGAACCGGAATTTTTATATTTAGTATACATCCTAGATTTTTTATTTTTAAGATGACTCAACTCTTTAGTAAACCAAGGAGGCTTATTTGAGGTTGGCGGATAGTATAACGGAACACATTCAGTAAAGAAAGAATTCATTGCACTGTAAAAAATATCCACGGCTTCAGCCATGCCAGTGCACATGTATAAATCGGACCAATTAAAATCGGATATAAAGTTATTCAGCCGTTCAAAGTCCGTCTTGAGAAAACAAAGAACTTTTTTGGCTGGACTGTCACATATGTTCAGTAAGTCAGTCCCAATGTCGAGAGTCACTTCGAAAGTGGGATGATACGGATCTTCGGGAAGCATCAAAGGCGCCACCCTGGCTAAACTGACTCTTGCCGGATCTGAGACAAAACAGCTATCAAGAAAGCGCTCTAAGGAATTTCCTACATGGATGACTTGAGACAACGAAATATCGAGCAAGCCAGCAATAAAATCGTGATGTGTGGAGGTAAGAAGTGAATTTGTCGAATTATTTGAGGACCAAATAGCCCCTGGGATATTAAAATCACCAAGAACTACTAAATGATCCTTATCCAAAAGTCGATTGGAAACCATCTGGATAGCGGAAAGATGGTTCCAATAAATAGGAAGTTCCGACATAGGAGGAATGTAGGAACAGGTAATGAAAATGGAGCTACCATTGACTGATAGCTTCACTGAAAGGAATTCAACATCGTTGAACTCCTTGAAAGTTATTAATTCCGACGCGAGACTGGAGTCAACCGCTATGAGGACACCACCTCCACGCCTGATAGGCCGATCCAGCCGATATATCGTGAACACAGCTGGAAAAACTTCGGAGCTCAGAATCTCCGGCTTTAACCAGGTTTCTGTGAACACAATAACCTGCGAGGCAAATGAGAGACTATCAGAATACAGTTTAGGAAGCTTACTACGTAAGCCTTTTGCATTCTGATAGGACATAGAGAGGGAAGTTATTAGTTTTTTAGAGCGGATGTCGTTGAGGGCACAGTGGTTAGGTCGGGCCTGGGACGACATATTCCTACAGGCCGCCGTTTCTTTTTCTTAGCTTCGAACTCCTTGACGACAACATATTCGGGCCAGAAATTGGTAGAGCATATTGTTTCAAAGAGCTCATTAGGGACATTTATTTTTATACCCTTGCAGGGTATTATAATTTTAGTCAGAAGTTTGCAACGCAGTGAAGGAGACATCTCCGACCCTGTAAAGTATATATATTCTTGATCAGCATCAACAGCCGAGTCGATCTAGCCATGTCCGTCTGTCTGTCCGTCCGTTTCAACGCAAACCAGTCCCTCAGTTTTAAAGCTATCTGGATGAAACTTTGCAGATATGCTCCTATATGCTCTCACTGCTATATATGTCGGAACGAGCCGGATCAGCCGACTATATCATATAGCTATATAGGAAAGATCGGTAAATTTTAATGAAAAAAATTATAATTTAGCCAATTTTTACAATATTTGAATAAAATTTGAGATATGGCCATTGTGTATTGTTCTTGAATTTCGGTTTTAATTTGATCAAAATCGGACAACTATATCATATAGCAGCCATAGGAATATATATATATATTCATTAAATTCGTTCGCAAAATTTTTCGCTCGCAACATTTCTCGTTCGCAACATTTTTCTTTCGCAACATTTATCTTATGTCAGTACCCGAGAAAACGAAAAGGTCAGAAGATTTTTCTTCTTCTTCTTACTTTCTGCGAGGGTATTTCAACTTCGGCATGCCGAAGAACTCAGAACTCTTTGACTTGGTTCTGAGATCGAGGGCTGTGTCGAGAGAGGCTGCCGCTGGCTTTTGAGAGCCGCCAAGATCCTGCAGACCACCTGCGGTTTTTTGCGCCTAGGAGTTCATTTAATAGCTTGAGGCTATTAAATTGAGTATCCAGCGCCAAGAACATATCTTGAGTTTTACGAAAACTCAATAATATTTCCTTAAAACCGCCCTTGGTTTGCCGCATAAAAGACGACATTTCTCTAACGTAAACCGATGTTTTTTCTTATACCAGCGCACTACTATTTTAACTACTCCAGACACCTTGATATGGATTTCGCGCCAATTGAAAACCTTAAACATCTTTAAAAACCTATCACTTCTTAATATCTTCTCTATTACATATAGACTCTTATGTTTAGGTATTAGTTTTTTAGCAGTTCCTCCTGTGCTATCGAAACCATAATGTAATCTCCTACTTTGTATTGCGTACTTTTTTTCTTCTTACTATTATATCTTCTTTAACAGTGATTCCGATCCTTTTCTCCTAATTTCTTTCAAGTGTCTAATGTCACTAACATTATCTAACTCTTCTAATTTTTGTCTTTATTCATCAATAATTTTCCCCTTTTGCTCAATTCCAAACAACATCTTGTTCGGGGATTGCCCTACACTTCTTTGTTTGGTATTATTCAGAGAAAAGTCTACTTGTTTAATAACTGCATCCCAATGCAATCTTTTTTCAATGTCTGTCAATTTAGCGATCACAGGCCCTAATATTCTATTAACTCTTTCTACCTGTCCATTGGCCTGAGGTGAACCTGTCGCTATCTTTATGTGCTTAATATTAAAATCTCCCATAAATTTAGCAAAATCTTCGGATGTAAAACCGGTCCTTCAATCTGACACTACAAATTTCGGCCTGCTATATGATCTAAAATAATCTTCTAATGCTAGTATCACTTCTTTCGTGTTCGTTGTCTTTGTTGCTGCTAACCTAACATATTTAGTGAATCCATCTATTATTACAAACAGATGTTTCTTTGCTCTACCGTTATCTACCGGTCCGTAATGATCAATGTGTATTATCTCTGTATCAACCCGCCAGTAGGTATACAAAATCTTGGTTTTCAGTAGTAATTTTATTTCACTTTCTTTGTACGAATTGGTGCACATCCGCTCGGGTCAGGGTTCGCTTCGTACTGCCTGACAGTGTCATTTTCATCAGAGATGGACCTTCACTTCTTACTGAATGTCAGTGTCATCAGGCAGTGGAATATCGCTCCTCTCTGTAGGTGAGCGGCAGTCACACTCTCGCACCGGTTCCCACAATCTCAAACGGCATATTGCCCTTTGGGATGCTATGTAACATTCCTTCTTCTTTTACCGACTTTGGTGAAAATGCCACACACATCTCAAACAATTTCCTATATGCCTAACAACTTTTTCTTTAATTTTAATTCATTGTGATATTTATACAACATTTTCTCTTCCATTTTTTCTGGTACACAAAACAACAATCTTCCATCGTTTGCCTTCCTATAGAGTACACCATTTCTCATTTCAAAAATTTTATCTTCCGTTTTCTCTAACATTTTGCTAATGTCTTTCAACTTTTCATCTTTAACTTGACAAATAACTAAATTATTTTCAAAACTATTAGTTTCTATCACTAATATGTTCGTATTTCTGCTCAATGCATCCACATGCTGCATATGCTTTTCATCGTACTCTAATAGTTCTAATGCACACTTCGCAATCCGAGGGTTTAATTCTACTCTATTTAGCGTTAACGTTAATGCGTTGCAGTCCGTAACAATTTTAAATCTCTTTCCCTGCATATAGATTCTAAATCTTCTTAATGCATACAGAATGGACACTGTTTCAAGTTCAAAACTATGATATTTGGCCTCATCCTTTGTTGTGGCTTTCGAGTAATAAAATATAGAGTGCATTTCATATCCTCTTTCTGTTGCAATTACACTGCACCAAAACCTTGTTCACTTACATCTGTATGTAACTCTATTTCATCCTTATAACAATATAATCCTAACACTGGAGCTTCCACTAACTTTTTCTTAAGTGCCTCAAAACATTTTAACTCTTTTTTCAAACGAAAATTTTGTGTCCTCCTTCAATAAATCGTATAACGGGTTTGCAATAGTCGAAAACCAATTAATAAATCTTCTAAAATATGAAAGCAGTCCCAAAAAGCTTCTGATACCATGCAACTTATCCGGTACTGGAAAATCCCTAATTGCTTCTATTCCCTTGTCATTTGCCTGTATTCCCTTACTTGTTATTAAAAATTCTAAATATTGTACACTCGATTACAGAAATTCACATTTCTCCATTCTCAGCTTTAATTTGTTCCTCGTCAATCTGCAATATGTTCCTTTATTCCTTTGCTATATATATATGTCATATATATATGTCATCCATATATATAATGACTTTGTCCTGCCTTATCATATCCTCGAAAATTCTGTTAATAAATCTCTGAAAGACTGCCCCATTGGCATCCTTAAAAATTCAAACTGTCCTAAAGGTGTCATAAAAGTTGTATATTTAATTGATTCCATATCAACAAAAACATGAAAGTAGCCATGTTTGAGATCTACTTTCGAGAATATAGTTTTATTTACTAATCTATCCAACAAATCATCAATTAATGGTAAAGGATAATTATCTTTAACCATTGTTTTATGGAAAGACTCTGAAAAACCTGTGTAGTCCCCGGGGAATAGCCGCTGCAACCCAAGTGGAAAACATGCAGAAAGCTCTCGGGGAATAGCCCGTTTAAACCCATGGGAAAACCTGTGGAAAGTCCCCGGGGAATAACCCCGAGGAATAAAAAAAAAATATATATATATATACAAATATTTAATATTTTTTATTGCTTCCTTTTTCTTTTAAGTTATTTTTGACGCAATATATTGCGGGGGCTAGGGTTTTCTAAAGAAGCTATGCTATCTAAAAGGAAAATATATTAAAATCAGAAAAATATCATATGCAGTATGCTAAAAATAAAACATACCAATCAAAACGGAGAAAACCCGAGGAAACGCTTTTAACTTCTTTTTCCCATTCAGGCCATCTAAGTTGTAGGTCGTGCATATCTCTTCGCCCAGGACCGTTTTAGGAACTTCGTGAGCATGTTCCTTTTTAGGAGGGTGCTCACAGCTGAAATCTGAAAAACAAAAAGACAAGGTGAACCATCCGTGATTGGTGTGACGGTGATGGACTCGCGCCATTGCATCTGGGGCGACAAGCCGCCCGAATCTGCGCATCCAGCTGCCGACGCCTCCAGTCGTTGCGCCCACGCCTCCAGGTCGCCAAGTCGACCGGAGCAGCTCACCTGCGCTGCAGCACACTTGCGCCGCAACCACCGTCGCCAGGACTCGCGCCATTGCATCCGGGGCACCAAGGCGCCCGGACCAGCGCACCTGCACCACCGCCGCCGCCAGGACTCGCGCCACCAACTCCGGGGCGCCAAGCCGCCCGGACCAGCGCACCTGCACCACCGCCGCCGCCAGGACTCGCGTCACCAACTCCGGGGCGCCAAGACGCCCGGACCAGCGCACCTGCACCACCGACGACGACAGGACCTCCGCCGACGCATTCGGGGCGCCCATCCGCCCGGATCTGCGCACCGAATCGCCAGGACCCGCCCGACCGTCACCAGGAACGGAGCCGGTCACCGCCCGGGAATTCCCAACTGTTTCCCCCCCCCATGAAGTAAGAGGGGAGTGTGACGAAGTCACAACCATACGCAAATATCTAAATATAAGCTAGACATAAGCCTAAGTACCTAAAGCTCACTCATTCCCCGAACACACAAGTTGCTCATTCTCGCCAGCACACTCACACACCGGACATTCACTTAAAAGCACAGAAACCCACTCAAACGCCGACGAGCTACCACCGCCGATCGCCGGCAAAGGCGTCGGCACACCCGCTAGAAGGGACAGAACAGGCAAGCACAGTACCCTCGGGAGTGGAAAAATACCACGCCACTGCCGAACGCCGAACAACTGCGCATGTGTCGGAGAGCGGCACGAGCCACGCCGCTCTCCCATTGGTCAGATCGACACTCGCCATGCTCTCGAACCAAAATCAGGTCACGGCCAAGCCATGCCGAAACGAAGCTGGCATTATGTTTTGAGCTGAAGAACTGAATAGACGTGAAAACTAAGTGCAAAGATAACCGCCAAGTCCGCGATCCCGCCACCACGCGGTTTAACAAGGAAAACGTGTCCGCCGCCGCGAGTGTTTGCCACCAGCCCCAGGACCTGCTGCCATCGTAGTTCCTGCCATCAGGACTACGCCCCAGGAGTGTGTGTGTGGGTGAGCAATGGCCGCGGGCCAAAGATTATTAGGGGCCAGAGAAAGACGCCCGTCAACTTAGGGCCTTTCTCTTTCCCCGCCTCGCCGTTGTTTTCCCGTTGGGCCACCGGCCATATATATATATATTTCTACAACTGCCGCCAAGTGAAGGCGCGCCAGTTCTCTTCCCGCCTCGCCGTTGTTCTTTTCCTTTGGGCCGCCGGCCGTATATATATATTTTCTAAGCTAATGATCACTAGTGTTCGGCTGCCGCCGAACTCAAGCCCATGAATAAGGTGCAAAGTTGAAATCTACGTCTGCCTATATCTCGCCCTTTTCCGCTCCGGTTTATTTCTGCGTTTCCGCCGTTCGGAAAATCCTCCAGGCGTCGCGCATAGGTGGACCGTCCGGAAATTCCTCCGGGTTCGCAGGGACCGCCGTTCGGAAAGTCCTCCAGGCGAACATAGGCTTTCTTTCTCCCCCTCTCTCTCTCTCGTCTCTCCCGCTTAAGCTAGGTACTGAGATAAGATAAATTTTCTTAAAGCCAGACCATCGCGAAATTGCTATATATTTCGCTCGGGAACCAGTGTGACCAAAAATCTAAAGGAAAAGGAGGAAAACGCGTAAATGGGGTCATACTGACACGAATGCACAGCTGTTGTATGTAAACAAACTTTACGCAGTAATATTAAAATGAATTCAAGCGGATTAAATATGGGAATAGTCACGCCATTTTGCAATCTCTCGATTTAAATAAATTTGATTTTGATAATAAAATTAATTAATTATTAGTTACTTACCGTCTTTTTGCAACTCTTTGCCAATGTCCTCCCAGGCATTATGAATAAATATTCCATTGAAATGCCCCTTGTGGGTTAAATCCCATATTAAGGGCTTCGCTTCAACCGCTTTAATAATCGCTACTTTTTCCTTGCGTGAACAAAAACGTTCAACACGAGAAACTTTTTGTTCTTTCAACTTTCCCTCCATGTTCTGGCTTTCAAAATAAATAAATTTATTTATTTTAAAAGCGGAATCACAGCTGTTTTGTTTCCTGATCTGGCAACGCTCTTACCCGTTTCGCTGTGGTTGATTTATCTTATGTTAGTACCCGAGAAAGCGGGGGTCGGAAAATGCTTCTTCTTCTTTTTTTCGCGATGGTTTTTTTATATGGAGTTTGGCCGCTTTAAGAAAATTTATCTTATCTCAGTACCTAGCTTTAGCTCGACCCCATTAAAAAATAGCAAAATCTTCGGTCCAATTTATGTCCTGATTGTCTCAGCAATTATAAATTTCTGTAGGGACCTCTGGAGCCGCTGAGGTTTACCCCGGTTAGAGACACTTCTTTACATTGGGAAGGTGAAATTAGTTACCATTCCCTTTTCCTTTGCCTTCCCCTTAAGTAAAACTCCGAGCATGGCAGCCAATCTCGACACATCTTTTGTTGTCGACTCCAACACTTTTGTGTTGGTCTCCAATACCTTCTCCTCCAGGGCTTTTACCCTCTTCGTCAGCTCATTGCCTGGCTCTGCAGGGAGGTCTTCCAATACGAAGTTTTCCCCTAAAAAAGGAATTTGTATTACAATTCGTATATTTTATTTTATTTTATTTTACTTACGGTCCACTGGGAACACCATCTTCTGAATTTTTTTCGGTGGCATGCTTGATGGAATGGATGGATGTTTGATGAAGATGATGTTTGATGGAATGGATGGATGTTTGATGAAATGGCTGGAATGGATGGATGTTTGATGGGATAGATGGATTTTTGATGGAATGGTTGGAATGGATGGATGTTTGATGAAATGGATGGATGTTCAATAGAAAATGAATCTGAAAAATTATAAATATGATTTTATATATGTTTTTGTTAAATAAATAAAATGCGCTTGTTTTTTTTTTTTGGTCATCGAACCATGGAAGGTGAATCTTCTAAAGATACCTTAAACGCCGTCGCCTAAGATATGCCCGATTCATATTTAAAAATACGCTTACGGACTAAACACCTCCAGAATGAAAACCCTACGAAAAATGTAAAAAAGGAACCAACACTAATTACTCTGATATGGCATCGCTACCGCTTTTCCAACCTTATCTAAAACACTAAATCTTTCTATACATATCTGATGGCATATTTCCGCTACATAAACAAATACCTAAATTTAATGAGGATACATACTCAACAAAAAAGCTTCTAATATTTAAAAATCTCCTGCCTAAAATCCCTTCTGCATCCTATTGAAAACTATCTACCTCAATTGGGATGTGTTCTCCTACATAATATCGCTATCCTCAACTATCTTCCTATTTATCTGTTGTAAAATTTTATTTGGCTTTCGGACAAACCTCTTCAGAGTTTGTAAATAATTCTCGAAGGAGTAAGAAGAGCCAGAAACCGGATCACCGATTTGTTTAATGGTCTATTTTACATGAAGTAAGCCATGAACGTTGTACGACACACAGTTTTCTCCAAAAATGATTGGAAAATTCGTAACGAATAAATCCAACATATGTTGGACTCTCGTTGCAAGTGGGAGCACAACATTCTAAATGCACAGTGGAGCAAAAGAAATTGGTAATACTGGTCATCATGAATGGCATCTTTTAGAGCTACAATGCCAGTATATAAAAGGAATTGTCGATATTCCGTGGCTTTCCAATGCGGTAAGTCGTCCAGTGTTCTTGCCTTTCGAGCAAACTCTTTTGGGACGTAGCTTCTCATGGACTTCAAACATTCGGAAATAGTTTCTTTGCTTGGTTTGGAAACCTTGAATTCTGTGTTAACCTTATTGTTAACAATTCTATATAAAAATTGTCTCATGACACCTAATTCAATAAGGTGCATGCAATCAAGAGGGACTTGGGTTACCATTTTAATCCCAAGTTTTTCTAAAGCAGACTGGGTATTTAAAAATTCTACTTTATGACGGTGACGGTAAGTCCTGTCACAAAAGTTTTCATCTGTTATTAATTCAGCACGTGAAGTGCTGAATGTCAATACAGAATCTACTTTTCTCCCGACTTGCATCGCAAACGATGGCTCGAAATTCCAATAATATAAATAATATAATATAACATTTTTGCAAATGACCTCCTTTCGTGGAATTCGAAGTCGGCGGGGAATAATCGGGGAAACTGCTTGGAATTCCTAGGCTGTTTAACAGGGAATTTAGAAAGATTTTTCCCGGGGAATCGCATGTGAATATCAATGTAAATTCTCCGTGGAATCGCCGTGGAAAGACTTTAAAAAACCTGTGGAGTCCCCGGGGAATAGCCGTTGCAAACCATGGGAAAACCTTTGGAAAATTCCCAGGGAATCGGCGTGGAAACCAAGTGGAAAACATGCAAGAAGCGCTCGGGGAATTACCGCTGAAACCCATTGGAAAACCTGTGGAAAATCCAAGGGGAATTCCCGTTGAAACCCATGGGAAAACCTGTGGAAAGTCCCCGGGGAATAGCCGCTGAAACCCAGAGGAAGAAAAAAAAATAATATATATGTATACTTACAAATATTTAATATTTTTTATTGCTTCCTTTTTCTTTTAAGTTAATTTTGACCCAAAATATTGCGTGGGTTTTCTAAACAAGCTATGCTATCTAAAAGGAAAATATATTAAAATCAGAAAAATATCATATGCAGTATGCTAAAAATAAAACATACCAATCAAAACGGAGAAAACCCGAGGAAACGCTTCTAACTTCTTTTTCCCATTCAGCCCATCTAAGTTGTAGGTCGTGCATATCTCTTCGCCCAGGACCGTTTTAGGGACTTCGTGAGCATGTTCCTTTTTAGGAGGGTGCTCACAGCTGAAATCTGAAAAACAAAAAGACAAGGTGAATTACACGGTCATTTTGTCTATAAGTACTGTACTTGCGCAAGAGTCCGTATTCTCCGGGCCTATGCTGAGCTCCAGAGCTACCAGGCAGTCACCACCCGTGATTGGGAAGGTGAAATTAGTTACCATTCCCTTTTCCTTTGCCTTCCCCTTAAGTAAAACTCGGAGCATAGCAGCCAATCTCGACACCTCTTTTGTTGTCGACTCCAACACGTTTGTGTTGGTCTCCAATACCTTCTCCTCCAGGGCTTTTACCCTCTTTTTTTCTGGTCGTTGATGCACTAAGGTCAGTACATTCAAGTGGCCCGTATGACACCAAGCACGTGCCTGTTCGTGTTAGGTGTTAGTGGGCGCGAAAATGTGAAATAATAGGAAAGGTGTACGAGGAAGTGACTACTGGCGTGCTGCCGGATTGTTTGCCTGCATGCGTACTAAGTGGGTTAGTATTAAGGTTTTTAGTTTGGGAAGGCTATCTACATTTGTAGTTATTATGTACAAATCGTTATAATTTGCACATAGGACTCTAAAGGGTTCATGCAATTCAAAAGATGTCCTACAGTGGCGCAGAACTAAGGGAATATAGGATCTAGTATTTCTACTCGGTACGTGAAAATTTAGCTGACCCAACAAGTCAGCACTTTCCACGTCACCGTGGATAAGGTT
>VNJV01012591.1:0-13358 GCA_008042635.1 Drosophila nikananu
TCAAGTTTTTATAACAGTTTTGGGTTGCTTGCTGCTGATTTCTGTTCGCCTGGTATCCCAAACCCAGAAACGCTTAAATTTTAAGGAAAAAGGTCGAAATTGAAAATTGAAAATTAAAAATTGACAACAATAAGAACAACAACTCCTTAGCAACAACAAAAAATCATAAAAAATCGTAGAATTCAAATATAAATGCCAAAAATTGCTGCCAACCAAGTAACCCCCAAATTTGAATTTAAATGCAATATTGCAATAAAATCGAATTTTTTAGCATCATTGTTTATTTTAAACGAGTTTTTAAATTAACAATGTTTCATTATTTATTACAGTGTAATTTTTATATCGTACAGCTGTTACATGTTATTATTACTATTTTACTATTATTACTAATTTTAATTTCTCCTCCGCTCTTTCTCTCCCGTGGCAGGCAACTACGCGCCCATCATTGTGCCGCCGTCGTGGATTGTTAAGCTGCCGACCAAAGGCAACTTCAAGTCCTCCATTCGGGTGAGCAACAAGAACAATGCCGCCTCGGGATCAGCGGGTGGTGCTGGTGGTGGCGGCGGGTCAGGAGCTGGCAGTGGATCCGGTGCTGGCGGCGGCGGCGGTGGACAGGGAGCCGGAGCAGGTGGCCACAAGGGCAAGAAGCATACGCAGCGCCGGCACAAGGCCAAGGACGAGAAGAAGGAGCCGCGGGCGTTCATTGTGAAGCCAATACCATCGCCGGAGGTAATACCGGTCATTGTGTTTATTAATCCCAAATCCGGTGGCAATCAGGGTGTCAAGCTCCTGGGAAAGTTCCAGCATCTGCTCAATCCGCGCCAGGTGTTCGACCTCACCCAGGGGGGTCCTAAAATGGGGTGAGTGTACAAATATATATTATTATCAATGAAATGAATGAATATAAATATTAATATATTGTATATATTTTTCCCGCAGCCTCGACATGTTCCGCAAGGCGCCCAACCTGCGGGTCCTGGCCTGCGGCGGCGACGGCACCGTCGGCTGGGTTCTGTCCGTCCTGGACCAGATCCAGCCACCCCTGCAGCCGGTCCCGGCCGTTGGTGTCCTGCCCCTGGGCACTGGAAACGATCTCGCTCGCGCTCTCGGATGGGGCGGGGTAAGTAATCGATTGTCCCCCTGACCAATGAACACTTTCCACCTTTACCACACTAAGTAGCGCTAGAGTTCTCATTGCTCTTATAATTCCTATTGTTTTGCTTAGTTTCGTATGTTTAAATGTAAGTCTGCAGCAGGTTTGAGATGAAAATAACACTCATACGACACGTAAGCCAGATTTTGGGACAAGGAAATGCTTTTAATCTACAGAAACTAATATATTCTAGGCATAGGTTTGCTTTAAACTGCTTTTAATCATTGAAAATATTTCAATTAAATAACCTAATCTAAGGTAAATAATTAACACATGTAAATAATAGAAATAACCACTGGCAACACTGCGTATGGGTGCTTTAGGGAACGTATATTTAACGTATTTAATTGTATCTAAGTATCTAACACACATTGTCTCACGTACAATTGAGTTACCATTGTGGCAGTAAATTAGATTTCATTTGTTTCCGCATTTTTGCACCCGAAAATGACAACAGTGCTTCCAACTCCAACTTCAGGGCTATACGGATGAACCGATTGGTAAGATACTGCGCGAGATTGGCATGTCGCAGTGCGTTTTAATGGATCGCTGGCGCGTCAAGGTGACGCCCAACGATGATGTCACCGACGATCATGTCGATAGGAGCAAGGCGAACGTGCCCCTGAATGTGATCAACAATTATTTCTCATTCGGTGTGGATGCCCACATTGCCCTCGAGTTCCACGAGGCTCGCGAGGCGCATCCGGAGCGCTTCAATTCGCGTCTGAGGAACAAAATGTACTACGGCCAGATGGGCGGCAAGGATCTGATCCTGCGCCAGTACCGCAACCTGTCCCAGTGGGTAACGCTGGAGTGCGATGGCCAGGATTTCACCGGCAAGCTGCGCGATGCCGGCTGCCATGCGGTGCTATTCCTGAACATTCCCAGGTGGGTGAGAGCAGGTCTAGTTTATAGATTATTTAGATATTAATCAAGAAACTAGCTCTAAGCTGTGAAATTGAAGATCTTCAGTGGATGTTTTCTAATGTGCAATTCTATCTGTACAGCTATGGCGGCGGCACTCATCCCTGGAACGACTCCTTTGGCTCCGCTAAGCCCTCCATCGATGATGGTCTGATGGAGGTGGTGGGCCTCACCACCTACCAGCTGCCCATGCTGCAGGCGGGCATGCACGGCACCTGCATCTGCCAGTGCCGAAAGGCCAGGATCATCACCAGGCGCACCATACCCATGCAGGTGGACGGCGAGGCCTGCCGGGTGAAGCCCTCGATCATTGAGATCGAGCTGCTCAACAAGGCCCTCATGCTGTCCAAGCGGAAGCATGGACGCGGCGATGTTCAGTGAGTGGCAACAGCTTCCCTTTTGGAATGCTTTATATAAAATATATATCATCCCTAGGGTGAATCCCCTGGAGAAGATGCAGCTGCACATCCTGCGGGTGACCATGCAGCAGTACGAGCAGTATCACTACGACAAGGAGATGCTGCGCAAGCTGGCCAACAAGCTGGGCCAAATCGAGATCGAGTCGCAGTGCGATCTGGAGCATGTCCGCAACATGCTCAACTCCAAGTTCGAGGAGTCCATCTCATATCCCAAGGTCTCGCAGGACTGGTGCTTCATCGACTGTGAGTCCCCATTGAGCCCTGCCCTGCCCTGCCTCCTAACATAGCTAATTTACATTCCTTTAGCCTGCACTGCGGAGCACTATTTCCGCATCGATCGAGCCCAGGAGCACTTGCACTACATCTGTGACATTGCCATTGATGAGCTGTATATCCTGGATCACGAGGCGGCAACCATGCCGCAGACACCGGACCAGGAGCGCTCCTTTGCGGCCTTCTCGCAGCGGCAGGCGCAGAACGAGCGACGCCAGCTGGACCAGGCCCAGGGCCGCGGCCCGGGCAGCACGGGTAGGCTCTCCTCCCGCCTCTTGGCTGGCTGCTGGCCGCCACGAACGGGCTTAAATGGGTTTGGGGGTGGCGGTGGCGGTAATGGCGGCGGGGCGAACGAGCTGCCGCTGCAGGAGCGGCTCGAGCTCTACCAGCAGCATGTGGCCGAGCAGCTGCCGTACCTGGATAGGCGCATGTTCCTGCACCTCCACTTCCGCAAGCGGCGCATCGAGATCTGATCTCTCCTCCTCCGCCTGGATCCCAGAACCCTTTTCCCTAATCCTCATGAATCCCCGGGGGGTGCAAGAGCGGAGTGGAGGCTGCCAGTTGTCCTGTCCCCTCACATCCTTCGTTTCGTTGCATTGCCTTATGTTTAATGTTGATATTTGCATGACCATCCCCTACACATCCTACACTCAGATAAATCGGTTTGCGATCGAAAGGAGAGTATATCATCCTTATATACAAGTATTTAATTGTTTTAGAACTACCTCCCATCCTATCTAGATAACATTAGTGTCTCTTTAAAGGTCTGATCTTAAATTATAATTTATAAATAATAAATCTCTTCGAGAAGCTTCCTCAAAAAAATGAAGAAGAACCCTTTAGGTTTGTGGGAAGAAGAAAATACGAAGGTACGAGAGTAGCTTAAAAAATACAAAAAAAGCTATTGTTGGTCCGAAAACTGCTCTCAAATTTAAATTGGGAGCTAACCTTAATTGCTCTAACAATTTTCTTGTTTATCTGGTCTGTTTTTAGTGAATATCTCTTGCCCGCACCTAAAGATAATACATATTTATAATAGAATTTATAATGGAATCGAAAACTAAGAGTATAGAAACATAAATCCCCCCCTGTAAGCTTGTTTTTAATTAAAATTTCTCTTTGATATATATACCATTTCGATCGCAACTGAAGGCATAAAACACTCAAGTGCACACTACACCACCACCCACATACCCACATACCCACATATGCTATATAAGAATCGATATCCTAATTGTGAGGAGCCGAATACAGCTTAGTCCTTGCCACGATCGCATGTAAGTAGAGCATTAAATACGATTACCTTCGAGCACCTAATGGTATATAATCCCGGCTTACATCAACAGTTAACCGTAGCAAGGACCAAACCGTATTCGTTACGATCCCATCTCAAATACAATAAAAACCAAACCAATATCTAGTCGATAACCGATAACAGATAACAGAAAACACACAAAATGCCCCGGAAACGGGTAGGTTTGATGCCTTGCAATTGTGCACTCTGGTAGCTAGTAATTAGTTAGTCACTTGATTTCCTAACCATAGTTATAGTTAACTTTAGTTGTAATTGTTTGGTTTCGATGGCTTACTAACAATTTGTACTTTCTTTTTGAATTTACACTCACACGAAACACGATACATGATACATATTTATACTCGACATACACTGTAATTCCAAAACCTAAAGATGAGGATTTGCAAATTGGCTCCAAGCCCATTAAAGTGATGAAGTGGAAGAGGTAAAAAGCGTCCCCAGTCCCGATTCGTTTAGCATTTCATTCCAAATCAAAATCAAAAATCAATATCGATATCAAAATCCATTCGAAGAAAAGAGACGACCAGAGCTGAATCGAGCGAGACGGCAGCAACATTTCAAAATTAAATTCAAACTCTCTCTTTCTCGTTAATTGGTTCCTATTGGCGACAGCTGTCTGTCTTGCTCGTTTAGCCTGCTCTATCTTGCTAGCTCGCTCTCTCGCCCTCTCTCTCTCTGTCTCTCTCTTTCACACGCTTTTTTCATGGTTCACGGAATATCCGCCATCTCTCTTACACACAAAATCTCCCTGTCGCTATCTCTCTTACTCTCTCACTCTCTCTTTAACTCCTCTTTCTTGAGCATCTATCCGTCCCTGTCTTGGTTTGATTCGATTTCATTTTCATTTAATTTGATTTCATTCGATTGATTGAATTATTTTCCTGTTTTCTGTACAAAACAATTAACTTTTGCATGCAGCAACAAAGATCGTTTATTCAGTTTCAACGAAGATGTTTTTGGTTATGGATTCAGGTATTCCGTATGACTAGCTGTCTCTCTCTCTCTCTCTTTCCCTTTTACCCGACTGTCTGTTGTGGCTACTCTCTCTCTCTGTCTCTCTCTCTTACTATCTGTTTTATCTCTTCTTTTTGTCTGTCTTACTCTTTTACTCTCGTCTCATCGACCTTTGAATCGAAACCGAATGAAAAACCCAACCGAACTGATGCTTGAATTTCTCTTTTTATTTTCTCTCTCTTTCATGCACACACAACCCACACAAACACACATACGCGCTCTCTCTCTCTAAAACATACACATACACTTGAATAATAGCCCTATACTGGAGCAAACTTCCGATGCCGTACTACTAGCAGCCCAGAGCGGCGACCTCAATATGGTAGCATAACTATTACGATATATTTATATATTTGATCTAACCGTATGCCCAACTAATTATATATAACCTATGCTATATATATAGCGGATTAGCTGTAGCTGTAGCTGTAGTTGAGCCTGATTGTGGTGAAGACGCCCCGCTAATAACCGTTCCCAACGCTCTCTTGCAGTTACGTGCACTACATGAACAAGGATACTCACTGCAGTCAGTGAACAAGAACGGACAGACCGCCTTGCACTTTGCCTGCAAATACAACCATAAGGACATTGTAAAATACATCATCTCGTGTGCCACGCGACGCGTCATCAACATGGCCGACAAGGAGCTGTAAGTACAGTTGCCACCCCTAGGAAGCCTGTGTTCCCATTTTCCTTACCCCCCCATTCATTGATTTTTAAAATATGATATATTTCTATATTAATTAACCCACCTCCCATTTGTTGCAGTGGACAGACCGCACTCCACATTGCCGCCGAGCAGAATCGCCGCGATATCTGCGTTATGCTGGTGGCCGCCGGCGCCAATCTGCAGGCCCGCGACTCCGGCGGCAACACGGCCATGATGGTGGCCTTCAACAAGAATGCCAACGAGATAGCGACGTATTTGGAAAGTAAGCAGGGAACGCAGCCGGTGGACGGTTGCTGGGCCCTAAACGACTCGAATACATCGCCGCCGGCCCCCTCCATGTAGAGCGTTTTGCTAGAGAACCATCCCCACCAGCATCATCCATGGACAGAAACATAATGATTACATACATCAGATCAGATCAGATCAGGCCAAGAGAGCGTAATTTTAATATTTGCAAATTTCTCCTTTCTATGCCAACAAACAAACAAACAACACCTGGACTTATCTTGTAAATAATGCAACAAAACAAAAATCAAAAACTAAACTGATCAACATTCCACAAAACGCCCTGGGCTGTCGCTTAGGTCAAGAGCGTTTTATGCATCTGGAGGTGCAGACCAGGATCTAAGGGGACGAAGGAGGCGAAGCATTCACCCTACGACATAATTAATTAGTAGCAATAATCCTTTTTTTTTGGAAACTGTTTTTTTTTGTCCTTTAGTTAATATATAAAATATAATTAAGCAAAGAAAATACAGACACTCGACAACACACAACACACACACTGTAGCCAGTAAGCGCGCGAGAGAGCAGGTAATTTATTGTACCCAGACGAAAGGCAATTTTTAATTTCTAATTAAAATTGAGTGTAAATTCGAAATTGATTTGTTTCACTTACCAATTGATTAACGATTAATGGTTATATTGTGATATCTAAATTAAATAATTAATATGTATTGGACTAGCGAGAGAGAAAGAAAAAGGGAGCGTGAGAGCGAAACGATATTACTGAATAATCGAAATAAACCATTTAACAAATACAGAGACACACACACCACACACACAGCTATATATATATAGATATATATATTTATAATATTTAAATATACTAAATGTACTTCTTTTGGAATTCTAGGCTAAGTGAGAACTTGAATACTCTGATCAAGAATGAACAAGACAGAGAGCAGCAAAAGCAGCAGCACGATTAGAAAGAGATAGACACAGCGATTGAGAAAGAGAGAGAGACGGAGTGAGAGATATAGAGAGCGTTTTGCCGAGCTCAATAGCTGTCTCGCTCAGACAAACACACACACACAGTCCCGATGCACAGACTAGAATGCACAACCCCCGTTAGCTGTACCTACCCCTAACGGCACACACTCGTATTTATGATATATCCCAAAGAAATATATCCCACGTATCTCAAGACCCTCAGAACCCTCAGCGTTTCAGACCGAAAGACTGCTGGGGGGGTGCGTCCCCCTCCTGGGCTACTTGCCCAACGCCTCTACCTGCTGGTAGAGCGGGCAAGAACCACACAAAGACTATATCTATACTCCAACCCATACTCTACAATTCGGTGATTGATTCAATCCAAGGCTATATTGCGTATTCCCAGCACACGAGCAATGATTAATATATATATGTATATGTACCATTACACACTCTCAATATACACACACGAATTATTTATCGAATCAAAAAGTTATTACGGTATTTATTATACGAATATCCAGAATAGACGTTAGTTTAATCATAAATCCCCTCTTTCCTTAGATTCCAAAAATTCCGCATATATAATAGTCGTGTTTAGTCGAGTCAATTACGTTTTGCCGCGATTTCCCTCAGCCTTTACGATTATATAGCGATAGCATTAACGATAAGTCTCACATACCGATTGACAAGGCACAGCGATAGGAGGGATTATGTATCGATATCGATAACCTTTACGGGCAAACAACGCTGGCCGAATGCAGCCCTGTCCCCTTTTTGGGTCCTCCTCGCCTCGCCGGTAACTTGGCCCGAACAGCCGTGGCTCCGGCTACCGGGGTGAGGCCGGAGGGGGGTTTTTGGACGCCATTTTAGGGGGGCAGCGCACGCATTCCGCCATTTCCGCTTCCGCTGCGGGTAATTATGTTTTGGATTTCACAGAAAATAACACAGACACACACATCGCAGGCTGCCGCAGGTGGTGTCCAAGTGCAGGAAGCGGCGATTGGGATTCCGGTTAGCGGGTTTCCGGCCATTAAGCCCCAACCAGAGGTGCCCCCCCTAATTATATAGGAGAACCTGGGTCCAAAATCGCCGAGCACAGGCCACCGCCTGCGGCATCTAATGGATACTACAGCTGCGGGCAATGGGATAATATATGCAGTGCTATATATGATTTGGAATTTAGCAGTTATTTATTTAAGAAGAATATAATATTATATTGTGATATTAAGAAAAGAAACTCAAGCGAATAGATTCCCTTGTTGGTATGTCCTTTAATTTTATTTAAGGCTTTTCTCGGTATACAAATTAAATAGAAAACTGGTTTTAGAGTAGTAAAAACCTTTAACCACCATATTGTGTTAAATAAATTCATTTATTTAGTAAAACAGTTAACCAGTTAAACAGTTAACCTCTTAAATACTTTATTTTTAATATTTTTAAACAAGGAAATAATATGTTTTTATGTTACTTTATTTTTTTAGTCTTTAATTTGATGGATAAACTCACTTTTCAAATGCGAATTTAAATATAATTTTACAAAATAATAATAAATTCTCGAACATGCTTCACATGTTATTTTAATATCCTAATTTCCTGGTTTTGTTATTACATTTAATACGTTTGCTTTCTAGACAATAAATCATATTTTTTCATAATGCAAAATTCCATATTTTTTTTAATGTGTATTTAGGTTTCCAAAAATTAAATAAAAATGGCACTGCACAATGTAAAGCCAAACGCAGCTGAAAATCCATTTGCAGTAGAAGCAGACTTGAGTAAGGAATATTTAGCAAATGACAATCTAGACAATTTAGCAAATTTGCTAACCCCCCTTTAAACTTACAAAAATAAATGTAAACAAACTACAAATTAAAAAAGGAAAAAACACATTCTAGAGGCGAATATCCAGAGGTTAATTTTCGACAAATGCTTTTCTTTTTTCTACTTGGCACTAGGCTAATAACTCAAAGATGAAATTGTAGTTTGGATTCAACTTGAAATCTAGACGAGCTGAAGAAGGCTAAGGATGAATGCTTAATGCTAAATGCTAATGCTAAATGCTAAAGTTATATATATATATATATATGAAGAGTGCGGAAAAGGGCTAGCAGGGTGCTGGAGTTGGCACTTTCACAGCTGTTCGGAGAACGACCGGGTCCAAGCCAAACTAAGGATATATTTTCGTGCATTTTGTAGTTGAGTGGAGGAGGAGGAGGAGGAGGATGAAGTGGAGGTGGAGCAGGAGCAGAGAGGAACCCCCACACTCACACACAAACACCCACTCACACACACTCCTGCAATTATTGAGGACACACAGATACCCGAGTACACACACCACAGACAACACAAACTGAGGGCAATTACTGCATGAAGTGTATATATGAATATAGAAGGGACACACGCTAGAGAAGCTAAAGTATGCGAATGCATATACCATATATACATACATATATATATACATAGACATATAGACATATAGACATTTAGACATTTAGACATATACATAAATGCATATATTTTTTTCGAATCGTTTAAGTGCAACTTTTGAACAAAATATGGAGAAAATGAAACGCAAGTCTTATGAAAATTCTAGCATGTAAGGCAACCGAAAACAAAAACCGAGCAAAAATTGTAAAGGTCTAGATACAGATACAAGATGCAAGATACAAGCGAGAACGGGAAAAGCAAGAAGCAAATGCAAACAGATATACCTAATAACAATGCCTAACTGTATGAGTAACTATACTATATATATATATATAAACTAAATATAAAGCCCAATAAAGTATATATATGGACGAGATAATTATTTATTGAAAACAGCAGGAGTGCCCAAGCCAAGCGCCTTCGTAAGAGTGTCTCGAAACCGAGGCCCTGGCCTGGACATGCCTCAAGATACATCCTTGTAAATAGCACCGAATCCTGAACATGCTTTTCCGCCATTTTCTGTCGGCTTCAGACCCACACACAGATACACTCCTCTGAAGACATCGAAGCGAAAGATACTAACCAGATACTCCATAGATATACCTTTATATGGTATATATATTTAATGATAAACTTACGCAAGTCTGAAAGTATTTCTATCGAAGAGTTCTAAACTGCTTAACTGTAAATTGTACATACTTATAGATACCCTTTGCATAGCTATAGCCTCGTGCTTCGGAATCCTACATCCAGCCGGAATCCTATATCCACTGAGAAGCACTGTAAGATACAACAGCCCCCAACTATGTATACATACCATATATATATTTACATATATATGAATAATACCTTGATTGTTGTTTTTTTTTTTTTTTGGTTTAGTCACTAAGCATAGACTTAGCGGTTAAATGAAGCAACATGAATTACTAAGTACGATATGCACTGCAAGCACTGAGGAATTTGATTCAATTTTACTTAAGATTAACGAGAAGGGAAATTGAAATAGCATTTAGCAAAACCCAAAAATGAAAATGAAAAATGGTGTAAGGGAAATCTCCAATACCAACGAATTAATCGCTATAAATTTACGAGAACTATTAAATTTAAAATTACATTTTTCGAGAGACACACTTGGGAAGAGGAGCTCCACTGGATTCACTTGTGACGGGAGTCGGAAAGTCGAGAACGTAGAGCATCTGGATTGGCTATGCTGCGCATTCGTATGAACACACACCGCACACCCCACACACACCCCACACACACTACTTATTAACCTTGTATAGTTGTACATTAGCTTGTAGCTCCATTGGCATCAATCTCTGCAGAATCCATAGAGACAAACACCCAAAGACTATTCTTTCTCAAACACACGAAAATTGTAACTTTCGAAGGGCCAAAAAAATGCCGCCAGCTCGCCAGCGTTCTTTTTGTCCCCGCAACTGCGAATCATTGTAACAAAAAAAAAATATATATATATTTAAATACATAAATATGTAAGGAGGGCAGCTCACATTCTATGCTAGCTAATCCCAAATATTTGACAACCGATCATCATTCACAAAATTGCTTATAATGTACATTTTCTGACTTATGAGGAAATAAATTTTTTTTTGGTATTTCAAACTCAATTTGGAATGTGTTTTCCTTGGTTGGGTTGGAAAAGCGAGAGGGTCTGACACTTGTCTGGGGACATCGCATGCTTTTGGGCTTCGATTGTTTATCGTTCAGAATTTGAAGTAAGTTTTAATGGAGGTAATGCAGGCGAAAATTCACTGTTTTCCCAGGTTTCTGATGTATCTACCATACTCATAAAAATATTTAAAAATATATTTCAATCACCCTTAAACTTGGAATTTCTTTGCCGTTTTCTAAGTAAAGTTTTCCATGTAAATATGCCAAGAAAAACCTCTTTTGACTTCTAGTTGTCCTCGCATACTTTTGGGCTTGAGACTTGGCAGTGAATCACCGCCTCTTGAGATCGATTCAATCTTTAAAAAAATTATTAGATTTCAGCCATCAACAAGCAAAGTAAAACGGAAATAGCCATACGTCTCATGGGAAAGGTGAGAGAGTTAATCATTTTTTTAATATATATTTCCCCGAACTTGAACTTGATGAATGGTGTTATTTTTTTAGAATTTACAGTGACAAATATGTATATAGAGTATTTAAAATAATAATATATATATAAAAATATATGTAACATGTTAAAAATAAATCAAATATTACCAAATAAATATTATGTACAAATATTTAAATGATATCTATAGTTTATCAATTTAAAAAAATTAAAATTCCAAGCTCCTTTTGCTTAAATATCTAAGTATCTAAACTAGCTTTTCCTGGGCTTTCCTGCCCATCTCGTCCCACTGTGGCCAGGAAAGCCCCGGCAAGGCCCAGAGAGCATCGAACGTGAGCGGAGAGTGGAGAGCGTTTAGAAAGCGGCGGCAGCCGGCGATTGCAATTGCTTTTGCGGAGCGATGAGCGGTGAGCTATGAGCGGCAACCTGGATGAGAGCGTTATCTGGGGAGCAGGGAGGCAGCTCACAGCTCACAGCTCGCAGCTCCGAAAGGTAACAAACAAAAGCCAAGAGTCCGGAGTCAGTAAGCGGCGCAGACTCGGCGAGTTCGGTTCGTTACTTGCTACTTTTGCTATCAAAAACAATTCCCAAAGCGAGAGGAGCGCGCGCGGCTTAAACGATCTTACCACTTGAATTACTTTGTTTTTTGTTGTGGTTTTTGTTTTAATTTTTTTTTATGTTATAAATAAAAAAAATAAAGCACCTCTAGCCTCATCTGCCGCCTTGCTGGACAGTGTTACACTTGTCGCACGTAATCGTGCTGGCAGTTACGCCTCAGAAAGCAGCCGAAACACACGGCCAGCAGATACAAGATACAAAAGTATCTGAGGCACTTCATGCGTTACGCTCAGCTGCATCGCCGTGTGTGTGTGTGTGTGTGCGTGAGTGTGTGTCCAGCTTAGCTAACAAATTGGTTAGATAAATTAAGCAAAAAACTGTGAAATTCGCGAAAGAAAAACCACACAAATTATACAAAAGTCGAACGAACGAACAAACGAAGAAAAAGGCAAACCATCGAAATTG
Organism: Drosophila nikananu; assembly: GCA_008042635.1. Lineage (NCBI taxonomy): Eukaryota > Metazoa > Arthropoda > Insecta > Diptera > Drosophilidae > Drosophila > Drosophila nikananu. The sequence continues at coordinate 12,514 of VNJV01012591.1, forward strand.
AAAGTAAAATAAAATAAAGAGTAACCAGTGCGGCGCCAGGAGAAGTAAATGCATGATTTGTAATTACAAATAATAAATAACCTAAAGCAGAAATAATAAAATACAACAATTGTCCGTCCCAGTCACATGTAACATAGTTTGATTGTTGTCAGTTTGAAAGAGCATAGGACTATCTAACCACCTTGGATACATTTATAGAGCTCCCAAAAACATCAATGTTTAAATATATAATAACTATAGATTAAACCATAAAGAATATATAAATACATGTAAGACGATCTGCATTATTATCATCATTATTATAACGTGCAAAAAGCGTAACCGCCCCTTGCGGCTGACCGAAATATGTCACAATTTCGCGATAATTCATGGGTGAGTTGCATCGATCGAGCTGAGTTTCGGTTGAGAGTCTAGTAGACTTGCCACTAATTACCACCGACTAACCAGCCAGCACCAGCACTAAAAACCAAAGCACTATCCCAAAGATACACTCTACACTCGCACTCTAGCTCGTCATTCGCCTGCACCCCAACTAACGCTGTCACAATCTGCCACAGATATTACAGATGCATATAGTACATATATGTATGTATATATGTTTATATATATACCAAAGATCAGGCCATCAGCTTAATTGGTCCAAATCGTTAATTAACCTGTGTGGCCATCTGTAACCCGATTGGCCAAGTGGCCCCTTGCATCTCGCGAGAGATGACCCGATTTTCTTCGAGTCGAATTTCGCAGCTCAACAAGTGCGATCCATCGATTGGCAAATGCACTGAAAGCTAGGGGGATTTTTTGTTGAATAGGAGAGTAGAAAAATAATACACAAACTCGAAATAAAA
>VNJV01012595.1:0-43781 GCA_008042635.1 Drosophila nikananu
GACGCTGCTGTCCACGGCAAAGGACTTCATGGCGTCCAGAATGGGTCGATAGCCGGTGCAGCGGCAGAGGTTGCCCCCGAAAGCATCCTCCACCTGCGACATGCTCACCTGGCCGCGGTGCTGCTCCAGCAATCCGTACATGTTCATCACGAATCCCGGCGAGCAGTAGCCACACTGGGTGCCGTTCATCTGAGCCAGGCGCTTCTGGATGGGATGGTAGCCGCTCTGCTGGTTCCCCAGCCCCTCGTCCGTCATGATCTCCGAATCGTCGCAGGTGTTGAGCAGCGTTAGGCACTGTCCAGAGAATGAAAGGTGCTAGAGAAAGTCGCTCCAGAAAGGAGAAACCTACCGAGTTTGCTGCCCGAGATTGCACCTCCTGCAAGACCGGATGGCGTCGGCGGATGACACAGACGCAGGAGCCACAGCCGCCCTCCAGGCACATGTACTTGGTTGCCGTCAGGTGCAGGTGCTGTCGCAGGAAGGCGTTGAGGGTGGTGTCCGGGGCGTAGTCCGCCGCCTGCACCTCGTAGGGGAAGCCGTTAACGCTGAATCTAATGCTCATCGCTGCAGAGTCGTCGTCCGAATGGAGCGCTGGCGGCCAGTCGCTCCTATTTCAAAGCTCTGCTGAAACCTGATTACCCGGTAATTAGGCTAAACGGGTTCGGGTAGATAAAAGTGCCATCAAAGCTGACACTGCTCTTGCTTTTAGCTACTTTCTTTGGTCGATCTTATTGCTAAATCTACAATTAAGGCAGATCCAAGTCTGAATGCGGGTTACTGAACCATTTGGTAAGCTTATTGCTCAGTTTTATAGTTATGAATGATTTTGTATAAAATTATAGAGAATATTGATAAAAGCTTAATAAGATCTATTGTAAATTAACCAAAAAAGCAATGACTTCAGTTCTGAATTCTTTCCATCGTTTGTTTTTATTATGTTAACAAGCCAAGATATAAAATTAAAAAATGCTGACAAATTATTTTGGAATTCATTTCGGAATTTATTATGGAATTAAATCACCATACTTTAAACTTAACAAAGCCATTCCATCACTGCAAGGCGAATGCTTCAACCATGCTGCCGGAATTTAGAACCACAGTCTCTGGCGTGGTGGGTGCTCCCAGTCGCACCCACTCTCTTGGAAAACCCGCGTCCGTCCTGGCCGACTGAATTGCGTGCTGCATAGCAAAGAGAACTCCGACAGCCAGGCACAAAGCTGGCTCTCCGGTGGCCTTGGATCGCATGAAGCCCACTGGATTCGGGTTCTTTTGAAGCAGTTCGATGCGAAAGTCGATCGGGATATCCTTGGCTCCTGGAGGGTGATAGTTCCAGGTGCGGTTGGTGAGGATGCGACCCGTCTGCCGGTCGTAGGCCAACAGCTCCGTGAGATAGTATCCCAAACCCATGACGAAAGCACCTTCCACCTGACCCACATCGATCAGAGGACTCAGACTCTCTCCAGCATCCTCCAGGATGTCCACTCGGCGGATCAGATGGTTACCAGTCAGGATGTCCAGCTCAAGTTCGGTGAGACTTAGTCCGAAGATATTGTAGTTCGGTATATCCCCCAACTTGTATGACTCCGTGGCGATGAGGAAAACAGACTCCAAGAAGGCCGTTTGGAGGACTTGCAGCCATGTGGCCTGGGACCCCAGGCGCTGCTTTAGCGGCTCCAACCGCTTGTTTAGAGTGTCGCACGCCTTCCGCACAGCCAGACCAATCATCTCGCTGGTCATGGAGTTGGCCGTCAGCATGGAGTTGGCTCCACTGACCGTGTTGCTCGTCTCCACACGGACCTGCTCCAGAGGCACGCCCAGCACAAAGGCTGCTACCTGGGCCGCTTTGGTGTTCACACCCTGTCCAATTTCTATGCCTCCGTGCGAGATCACCACCGATCCATCCTCGTGGTAGATGGCCACCGTGACCGGATAGGTGTAGGCCACTGTAGTGTTAAGTGTGAAATTCATCAAGGCCAATCCCAGACCACGCTTGCGCCATCGATTCCGGGCGTTAAACAGATTAACCTGGTCCCGTCGCTGGCGGTACTCAGTGGATTCCAGAAACCGTGGAAAGAGCTCTGCCATTTTGCTTCCCGGTTGAAGGTTTACCAGACGGACATCGGCGGGATCCAGCTGGCAAGTAAAGGCAATATGCTCCATTGCAGTTTCCGTCATGGCAATGGCTGCGGGTGAGAAGTGAAAGAACGAGATTTGGCTTTTCCAGATTTACACAAAGTAAAGTAAAAGACTCACCCTCCGCTGATCCCGGAGCCCGACACCAAGTGGAGCTGGGTGCATCCGTAATAATAGCACTTCCTTTAGCCCTGAAGTTGGAGTCCGTTAGGTTGTAAACATTTCTCAAGGATGGCAGTGTCAAAAAGTCTACAGGATTCTCATTTATACTGCATCCGGCATCCTCGTAGTAGTTGTTGGTCAGCATGATGATCGAGCCGTTGGCCCGTGCCCGGAACTCGTAGTCCGAGCGACAAGACCATCGCTTGCCTAGGGTTTCCATCATGGACTCGATGGTCTGCACAAATCGAGTAGGACGTCTTAGCTTAAATGCTACAAGAGCAGCGGCGCAGGCCGCCAAATTGCAGCGGGTTTCCTTTGCGCCATAGGCTCCTCCAACTCGCCTAAGTTGCAACTGAATCGAGTTCACACTTACACCCAGCATGTGGGCAATAGCTCCTTGTGTGCAGTCCATCCACTGGGTGGAGCAATAGATCTGAAGAATGTTGTCCAGTGGCACCACGATTGTGGTTTGGGGTTCCATGGTAAAGTGGTACTGTGATCCCATTTCAAGAATGCCCTTTTCCTGGACATCGCCAGGAGCTAAGTGGAACATTTTTTGGGTCATATTTTCAGTCTTTGATAAGCACACAATACGGTCGCCTTGTTTTTCGCCTAGAACTTGTTTTATGTTTGTAAAAACTCTTCCCTGATCCTTGGCATAGGTGACTTCCACCAAAGAAGCAGCAAATTCGGCAGCATCCTGAGTAGTCGCTGCAATAACTCCCAGAGGCTGATCGTAGTACCTCACACTGCCAGCAGCAAAGAGTTCCTCCGCCTCAGGTGTCAGTGTGCTCACTGTAACAAAGTTATTGACTCCAGGAATATCCCTGGCCGAGTAAAAGGCAACCACTCCCTTGCACTGGAGAGCGGCCGAGGGGTCAATCTGCTCAATGGAGGCACCAACTCGCTTGGCGGTCACGAATGCACAGTATACGGCGTTAGATGAGGTCAGTAGATCGTTCACATAGGAGGCTTCCCCAGAGCATTGAATGAGTCCTTAGGATCAACAAGTAAAATAAATTATTCAAGCAATGTGTTTATAATAAAACTAATCTCACCCTCCAGCTTGAGTACTGGCTGTGTAACTGGATAGTTCTTCTTTATGGTCTCAAAGGATTGGCTGCCGGACGAAAGCGGTCTTTCGAGAAGCATCCCCCCAGAGCGAAATCTTTCCCGAACCCGATCCTTCGGTGCGGTGGCCAGCAGGAACTTGTAGAGCAGCGAGCATGCCAGGATCTGGCGATATTCCGGAGATGCCTCTGGTGGCCGCTCCTCGGGCTGCAAGCTAGCTGGCAGCTGCTGGAACATCTGAGCTACCGTAGCGGGATCGTAGAGATCCCTGCCCGGCAAAAGCTGCTCGAGTTGGTCATCGTGCACGTAGTCAGGACGTATGTTACCAAAGCAGATGCGAGCAGAGCGCACTATTCGCCGCTGAACATCCTGCCATTCGACGAGGAAGCCCGCATTGACGTAGGCATGCACATTCTGGGCTCTGGGAAGGATCTATTTTTCAGGAAAGAATAGTTATTTGTTACGTTTAAGCGCACTTTGTAATACTTACTTTGTAGGAGCTGAAGAGGAATCTGTCCTTAGGATAGGCCTTCAGAATAAAGCCACCCAGAACCTGTTTGGGCGTCTTATCGGCGAGATACGAACGCAGGCTCATTTGTGTTTTGCTATTTTGGTTGACATAGACCAGGACTTGCACATCCAAAGCCTCGAAAGTAATGAAAACATCCGAGGGAAATTCAGAATGTTGCTTCTTGATGGTGATATTGCCTGCTAGAGTTCCGTTCTATTGTAAATAGTATAAAATCATGGCCCCTTCTTATCAATATTGGATTTATGAGAGACCGACAAAACTAATTTAATATTTCATTTAATTAATTAATTTAAAACGACATCTAAAAAAAATTTGTTTCCGTTATAAATCCTCTAAATGATGTGTTGGTTTTTATATCAAAAAATTAAAGATTTATATAATGTTTTAATGAAATATATTCGAATATAAAAATAAAAAGCTATGTTTTTAGATCAAAAATTGGTTTGTTATATCAACAATTTTTAAAACTATGCATTTATGTAAAATAAAATATCAAAAAAAGAAATTACTTTCACTTGTAGATGCATCGATATTTGTTTGCCTAGTTTTTAACCGCTTCAACAAGTTTTTCAATTTAAAAGTCCACTCACATTTCTCACTGGCACATTGGCAATCAGGTTGAAGTGCCGCCACAGCTGGGAGCAATACTCGAATCCGGACCTCTTGGCGGCCAGCAGGAACAGCTGCATGACATCCGTGAGCGTCACATTGCCGCCGAGGAGCAGGTGATCCGCCTCGATGCTGGTCTGCCTCAGCTCTGGCACCATGTTCACGTCTATAAAGTGCCTGATGTCCCTGGGTCGCCGGTACACTCCGTGAGCCGTGTTCCCAGCCACCAGAATGTACCTCTCTCCATTGCCCACCTGGTGGAGCGCTGTGAAGAGCTCCGCCAGAGACTTGGGCCAGTGCCATTGGCTGTCGTCGTGATATGTCAGTGGTGGCCTCGAGCAGCTGCCCTTGCAGGACTGCCCAGTTCTCGGGCAGAGCACTTCGAAAGAGTCCTCAATGTCTACGCACTCGGGAGGAACCTGGACGCTGCTGTCCACGGCAAAGGACTTCATCGCGTCCAGAATGGGTCGATAGCCGGTGCAGCGGCAGAGGTTGCCCCCGAAAGCATCCTCCACCTGCGACATGCTCACCTGGCCGCGGTGCTGCTCCAGCAATCCGTACATGTTCATCACGAACCCCGGCGAGCAGTAGCCACACTGGGTGCCGTTCATCTGAGCCAGGCGCTTCTGGATGGGATGGTAGCCGCTCTGCTGGTTCCCCAGCCCCTCATCCGTCATTATCTCCGCATCGTCGCAGGTGTTGAGCAGCGTTAGGCACTGTCCAGGGAATGAAAGGTGCTAGAGAAAGTCGCTTCAGAAAGGAGAAACCTACCGAGTTTGCTGCCCGAGACTGCACCTCCTGCAAGACCGGATGGCGTCGGCGGATGACACAGACGCAGGAGCCACAGCCGCCCTCCAGGCACATGTACTTGGTGGCCGTCAGGTGCAGGTGCTGCCGCAGGAAGGCGTTGAGGGTGGTGTCCGGGGCGTAGTCCGCCGCCTGCACCTCGTAGGGGAAGCCGTTAACGCTGAATCTAATGCTCATCGCTGCAGAGTCGTCGTCCGAATGGAGCGCTTGCGGCCAGACGCTCCTATTTCAAAGCTCTGCTGAAACCTGACTACCCGGTAATGAGGCTAAACGGGTTCGAGTTTGGACAACATGTAATGGCACACAGTGAAAAATGTTGCCATTGATGTAAAGTATTTAACAAGAAATAAATTTTTACTTTTTGTATAAAAACGTATATATTTAAAATATATAGGGTATTATAAAGACGCTCAAAACCACTTATTCATCTATTTATTTCAGCTTGAAGCTAGCCGCTTCGTGACCTGCATTGACCACTAAAGTTTCCGGAGTGGTTGGGGCTCCCAGGCGGACCCACTCCCGCGGAAGTCCCGCATCGTGGCGGGCAGACTCCAAGGCCTGTCTCAGGGCGAAGACGACGCTCACGGCAAGACAGCAAGGTGGCTCTCCAGTGGCCTTCGAACGCATAAAGCCCGACCCGGTGGGATTGGGTTTCTGGACCATTTCGATACGGAAATCGATGGGTATGTCCTTGGCCCCCGGCGGCTTGTAGTTCCAGGTGCGGTTGGTCAGCAGGCGACCCGCCTCGCGGTCGTAGACCAACTGCTCACTTAGCCAGTAGCCCAGGCACATGACGAAGGCTCCTTCGATCTGGCCAATATCGATGTAGGGGCTCAGGCTCTCTCCAGCGTCCTCCAGGATATCCACGCGGATAATCTGACTGTTTCCAGTGATCACATCCAGCTCGATTTCCGTCAGAGACAGCCCGTAGATATGGTAGTTCTGCATATCACCCTCCTTGTAGTGATCGGAGGCGATTAGGTTGATGGACTTGGCGTAGGCCGCCTCCACGGTCGTCATCCAGCTGTCATCCTTTTTCTTAACAGGCTGCAGACGAGTGCTTAGGGTCTCGCAGGCCTTGCGAACCGCATAGCAAAGGCTTTCGCTGCCCACGGCTCCGCCGGTGACCATGGAGTTGGCTCCATTGATAGTGTCTGAGGATTCCACCTTGATAAAGCTCAAGTCGATTCCCAAGGTGTAGGCGGCCACCTGAGCCACTTTTGTGTTCATGCCTACAAATAGATATACCCGTATTAAGTTTATAAAGTTTTAAGGTAGCCACATTTAGACCCCTTCAACTTACCTTGTCCCATTTCTATGCCGCCGTGGGTTACCACGACTGTGCCATCCACATGGTAGATGGCCACTGTGGCCGGGTACTGGCCAAAGTAGAAGATGGGATAGTCCATCACCGCCAGGCCAAGGCCTCGTTTTGTCCAGCGATTCTTGGCATTGTGCGCCTCGATCTCCTGCTTCCTCTGCGCATAATCCCTCGACTGAAGGAACTGTGGAAGCAGCTCGGATATCTTATTTTCCGCTGCAATGTTTGCCAATCGCACTTCGGCCGGATCTTTCTGCACGGCGAAGGCGACGTGCTCAATTATGTTCTCCATCATGGCAATGCCCTCCACGGATCCCGGAGCGCGACACCAGGTGGAGCTGGGGGCATCCGTCAATACCGCATTGCCTTTGTTTTTGAAGTTGTCGCCACTGAAGTCATAGCAATTAACAGCTGTAAACGTCGAGTGACCCTCGATGGGGCTTTCGTTGGGACTCCAGCCAGCATCCTCATAGAAATTGTTCGTCAAGCCCACAATCTTGCCATTGGACTTGACGTGGCACTCATAGTCGGAGCGACAGGCCCACCGCTTGCCATTGCAGTCCATCATGGACTCCAGCGATTGGACGAAGCGAACGGGTCGAGTCAGCTTGTAGGCTGCCAGAGAAGCGGCGCAAGCCACCTGGTTGCCACGGGAAATCTTGGATCCATAGCCCCCGCCCAGCCTGCGAACCTGTTTGGGGGGTAATCATTAAATTTAATTATAAAACATCAAAACAACTCACCTGTAGTTGCACATCCTTGGCCTTCACCTGGAGCATGTGTGCAATAGCGGACTGTGTGTGATCCATCCATTGGGTGGCCGAGAAGACCTTCAGGCCGTCCTCAAAGGGAATAGCCACCGTTGTCTGGGGCTCCATGGTGAAGTGATATTGAAGGCCCATCGTGAAGATGCCCCTGACCTCCATATCAGGCTCATCGGTCAACTTTATCTTCTTTCCATCCGACGTGGACGATGGCTGGATGCGCGATGAGTCGGGTGTGGGGGATGCAAATACATCACTCAAGCTGGGGAGCAATATGAAATCGGGGCTGGGATTACTGTAGCTGATCTTCACCAGCTTGGCAGCCCGCTGAGCCTGGTCCGCAGTAAGGGCTACGATTACCCCAGCTGGCTGCTCGGAGTGACGGACCAATCCCGAGCAGAAGATCTCCTCGACCTGGTATCCGAAGCTGGGCTCACAGAAGGTGTTCGTTCCGGGAATATCCTTAGCACTGTAAAAAGCCACAACTCCAGGTTGCTTGAGCGCATCTGAAGCATCGATCTGGTCGATGGTGGCTCCCACTTTGGTGGCCCCCACAAAGCAGCAGTACACCGTGTTGGACGTGGTCAGCACATCGTTCATGTAGGTGGCCTCTCCGGAGCACTGGATCATGCCCTCGACCTTCTCTACGGCCTGGGTAACTGGATAGCTGCTCTTCTGACTCTGGAAAAGCTGTAGGCCGGAGGAGAGGGGCCGCTGGAGGATCTGGCCTCCGCTGCGGTACTTCGCATTGACCTCCGACTCGGGGGCGTGCTTCAGGAGGAATTTGTAGAGCAGTCCACAGGCCAACTTGGAGCGATATGCGGGACTGGCATCCGGGAGAACTTCATCAGGCTTGATCAGCTCCTCCAGCTTGCTGAACGTCTGCTCCACCAAACTGCCTTCGTAGGGATTCTGGCCCACGAGCAATTTTTCAACGACAGAGGCGTGCACAAAGTCCGGACGGATTCCGCCGAAGCAAATCCGGGCGGACTTAACCTTGGAGTCGGCTGCCAGTTCTAGAAGGAAGGCTGCATTGACATAGGCATGGGCGTTCTGGGCCCGAGGCATTATCTGCGGAGGATATGCAGGTTAAAAACACATTTCAAGACGGGAACAGGCACCCTACCTTGTAAGAGTCGAAGATGTACCTATCCTTCGGGTAAGCCGGCAGTACGAATGCCTTCAGCAGAAGTTTCCTATCATTTGATCCTAAATATTCCGACATAGTCATTTCCTTCTCCTCTGTAGCTTTATTAAGAGCCACCACCTTGACGTTTAAAGCCTCGAAGGATATGAAGATGTCCGACGGGAACTCGGGGTGTTGCTTCTTAATCGAAATGTTGCCAGCCAAGGTTCCAGACTGCAAGGGAGAGAAATTTAAAAGTTGTCCTCTTATTATTTGCACACTCTTACGTTTCGCACTGGAACATTGGCAATAAGATCGATGTGGTTCCAGAGGGTCTCCAGATACTCAAAACCTGGTTTCTTGGAGGCAGTGCGAATAATTTCCATGGCTTGGGTCAGACTGAGGTTAGCTCCCAGCTTCAGTTGCTGTCCCTCCGCGCTGTGCTGGTGCAGTTCCTCCACTCCGTTAACGTCGATAAAGTGCTTGATATCGGGCGATCTCCGGTACACTCCGTGAGCCGTGTTGCCAGCCACTAGCATAAACTCATCCATATCCCCCACTTTGTCCACGGCCTCAAAGAGCTCGGTCAGATTCCTGGGCCAATGCCACTGACTTCCGTCCTCGTAGACCAAGTTGGGGCGATGGCAGCTGCCACTGCATGCTTGTCCCGTCTTTGGGCAGTTACGGGCCTTGAGGTCCTCGATATCGAAGCACTGCGCCGGCACTTGGATGTTGCTGTCCACGGCAAAGGACTTCATGGCATCCAGGATGGGACGGTAGCCGGTGCAGCGACAGATGTTGCCCCCAAAAGAGTTCTCCACCTCCGTCATGCTGACCTGGCCGCCGTGCTGCTCCAGCAGCCCGTACATGTTCATCACGAATCCCGGCGAGCAGAAGCCGCACTGGGTGCCGTTCATCTTGGCCAGTCGCTTCTGGATGGGATGGTAGCCGGTGCGCTGGTTGCCCAGTCCCTCAGCGGTGATGATCTCCAGCTGGGCACAGGTATTCAGCAGAGTGAGGCACTGGGGAGGGATGAATCATTAGTGGTCCAGTGGGCTAATTAGCGCCGTCATGTGTGTCGAACCGAGTTAACAGCCCAGCTGCGCTTTCCGTCCCGCACCACGCAGATGCAGGCTCCACAGCCTCCCTCCTGGCACATGAATTTGGTGGCAGTGAGCTGGGCATGCTCGCGGATAAAGGTGTTCAGCGTGATGTCCGGCGGAAGATTGGTCAGATTCACTGTGGGATCGGGGAATACAACAGGAATTGGTACTCAAAAACAAGTACAGAAATCATAACCAGAACCATAAACAATGGGTATTTAATTTGCAATCTTAATTGATTGCTCAAAGCTCAGCTAATCAAAGTGGTTGGAGGCCGTAATTCTGTTGGCTTTGTTCTCAAGGAACTAGCGAAACTAATTATAAGTCTAGTCTTTAATTGGTACCATAATTTCTTTTAAGAGTTAGAGTTTGGTTTTGTATATAACACCAGTTCTACGCATTATAGAGATATGTGTTGTGGTTTACTTTGATAGATGGTTTGCCCTTGCAAAACTTAAATAAATGCACTCACCCGTGTACGGCACTCCGTTGATAGTAAATTTCGTAGTCATTTTTCGCGTATTTTCTCAACAACAACGGATCAAGCTGAATGTCAGCTGGCAAAGTGTTGTCTATAAATAAATAAATTGAATTAGTTGACTGGTGCCCAGGTTTTCCATTATTTTCCAATTACCGCTCACTGCTGCCTCCGTTCGCCGCGGGTGTTGCTGCTCAACTGATCGGCGAAATCAGATCAAAGTCGCCGTTCTCCGATTGCGATATTCTCGGCGGCAGTAAGCACACAGGATTCACCTTCGAAACCCCAGCAGCTCCGTTTGAACGTAACAACAGTTGCGTTGTATTTCGCGCTTGACGATCGACGTTAATTGCAGTTCGTCTGGCCTCAGTTCCTCGATGGCGAATAAAAGCGGTCGGACTGGCGACGCCGGCTATTTGTAGCTCCGCTCTCCGATTTTCGGCAGCTGTGAAGTAGTCACGATATCTGCGAGAACTGCAAATTGAAATAAAAGAGGGAAGCGGCAGAACTTTGGCAAACTAAATCGCTGGATACCCTACCTTCCAGTATAAATTTGAATATACGATTTGTAGTCAGTTGACTGCTGTTTTCGTATTAGTCAAATTTATACGCCTAGTAAGATCATTACGTCTTTATAAGGAAGCATACAAAAGTTTCCCAAAATACCCTAAACCTTAAATAATATAGAGCAAATGTCAACATTACTAGATGTCTCTTTGAAAAATTTAATGTAATTATTAATTAGTTTTCCCTTTAAAACTTATTCGCAGACCTTAAATACCCTATTCCACCTTATTACTGCTGACGAAGTAAATGCAAACGAGTGACTTCATTATGAAGTTAAAATAATGATTGAAAGGCGCATTTATTTTCGATTGCATGTAGAATTCGCATTGGCTGAGCTTTTAGTGAATGGCTTGAAGCCTCGTTTGATATTATAATGACTAGAATGAACAGACTTGCTAATCTGTTTATAATTTTTGCTCAGCCCAGCAAAAAAACAATAAGAATGGAAGCAAACTAAGTCACGTGTTCACTAAAAATATCGCAGAGGCAGAGCGTGATACAAAATAGAGAGTGAGCCGGCCGGCATAAATATGTTAATATATTTGTATATATATTTTGACATATATATTTCTCTTCTCCCTCTCGTAAGCAATGTTTTCACGCTCACAGCTTTTCAAACAAACAAAAAACTATTTCAAAAGCTCTCACTTTGAAATAACTTCCAGCAAAAACTAGAAAATCAAGCTTTTGAGTGATATTTATCATCATGAAAGCTCGTTTTTTGAAGTTAATTATAAAATGTTAACTGAAAGCATTTTAAGACTGCAGCCAAAAGACACATTTAATAATTAAGCTTTTAATTTTTATAAATACCTGCTTTCATGGAAGACTGAGACAAATATTTGTATAGCATTTCAATTTCTATTGTAAAATTTTATTTGAATAGCGTTCCAAGCCATATCAAATTGTGCTATGTTAATCTAATCTAATCCGTAGTATGCTTAGGTAGTTTTGGGAAAAGACCTTTATTGGTGCTTCTACTTCAGCTTGAACTCCGCCACTTGGTGGCCGGCGTTAAGCAACAATGTCTCCGACGTTGTGGGTGCCCCCAGACGAAGCCACTCCCGCGGTAAGCCCGCATCCTGGCGGGCTGATTGCAGGGCCTGCTGCAGGGCAAATATCACGCTGACGGCTAAACAGCAAGGCGGCTCCCCGGTGGCCTTCGAGCCCATGAATCCGGCTCCACTGGGCCGCTGACTGTGCACCAGCTCCACGCGGAAATCAATGGGAATATCCTTGGCCCCCAGGGGCTTGTAGTTCCAGGTGCGGTTGGTCAGCAGGCGCCCGTTGTCGCCCTCGTAGATGAGCAGTTCGCTGAGCCAGTAGCCCAGGCCCATGACGAAGGCACCTTCCACCTGGCCGACGTCGATCCAGGGGCTCAGGCTCTCGCCTACGTCTTCCAGGATGTCCACCCGCTGGATCAGGATGTTTCCCGTGAGCACATCCATCTCCACTTCGGCGAGAGCCAGTCCCAGCACATGATAGTTTTGCATGTCGCCGGTCTTGTAGTGATCCGAGGCGATTAGGTTGATGGACTGGGCATGGGCAGCTTCCACGGTGTCCACCCAACTGGCCCTGGGCTTCTTCACCGGCTTCAAGCGGGCGTTGAGGGTCTCGCAGATCTTGCGGACCGCATAGCAGACGCTCTCACTGCCGATGGCGTAGCCAGTGACCATCGAGTTGGCTCCGTTGAGAGTGTCCGAGGATTCCACCTTGATGTAGCTCAAGTCGATGCCGAGGGTGTAGGCGGCCACCTGAGCCACCTTCGTGTTCATACCTATGGAGAATGGAAGGGAAAGTGAATTCAAAGCGGAATCTCCAAGGAACTAAGTCTACCTTGTCCCATTTCAATGCCGCCATGAGTCACCACAACTGTGCCGTCCACGTGGTAGATGGCCACTGTGGCCGGAAACTGGCCAATGTAAATGACTGGGAAGTTCATCACCGACAGGCCCAGGCCGCGTTTGATCCATCGGTTGTTCGCGTTGTGGGTCTCGATCTCCTTTTTGCGGCCGTAATACTCCCTCGACTTGAGGAATTCCGGCAGCAGGGTCGCCATCTTGCTCTTCTTGCTGATGTTGGCCAAGCGGACCTCGGCAGGATCCTTCTGGATCTCAAACGCCACGTGCTCAATGATGTTCTCCATCATGGCAATGCCCTCCACAGATCCCGGAGCACGACACCAGGTGGAACTGGGCGCGTCCGTGAGCACTGCATGTCCACTGAGCTTGAAGTTGCTGTCGGTGAACTCGTAGCAGTTCGCTGCCGTGAAAGTGGAGTGTCCTTGCACAGGACTCTCGTTTGTGTTCCAGCCAGCGTCCTCAAAGAAATCGTTCGACAACCCGACGATCCTGCCATTGGACTTGACGTGGCACTGGTATTCGGAGCGACAGGCCCACCGCTTGCCATTGCAGTCCATCATGGACTCTAGGCTTTGAACGAAGCGAACAGGACGATTTAGCTTGTGAGCAGCCAAGGAGGCGGCACAGGCCACCTGGTTTCCTCGAGAGATTTTGCAGCCATAGCCACCGCCCAACCGGCGGACCTGCAAGGAAAAGTACTGATTAAGTTTATTTGATTTTATATCTGAACCCAGTACCTGAAGTTGCACATCCTTGGCCTTTATCTGAAGAGCATGCGCGATCACAGACTGGGTCTGGTCCATCCATTGGGTGGCCGAGAAGACCTTGAGCCCATCCTCGAAGGGAATGACCACCGTCGTCTGGGGCTCCATAGTAAAATGATACTGAAGGCCCATCTCGAAGATGCCCCTGACCTCAACGTCGGGCTTGTCAGAGAATGTTACCTCCTGCAGCTTTGATATGACCAAGGGCAGGATGCGAGACCGATCTGGAGTTCCGCTGGAGAACACATGCCTCAAACTAGGCTGCAGTTTGAAGTCAGAGCTGGGATTACTGTAGCTGATCTTCACCAGCTTGGCAGCCCGCTGAGCCTGGTCCGCAGTGAGGGCCACGACTACCCCAGCTGGCTGCTCGGAGTGACGGACCAATCCCGAGCAGAAGATCTCCTCCGCATCGTAACCAAAGCTGGGCTCACAGAAGGTGTTTGTACCGGGAATATCCTTTGCAGTGTAAAAGGCCACTACTCCGGGATGCTGAAGAGCTTCTGAAGCATCAATCTGGTCGATGGTGGCTCCCACTTTGGTGGCCCCCACAAAGCAGCAGTACACCGTGTTTGACGTGGTCAGCACATCGTTCATGTAGGTGGCCTCTCCGGAGCACTGGATCATGCCCTCCAGCTTCTGCACCGCCTGTGTAACCGGATAGGTGCTCTTCTGGGTCTGGAAGAGCTGCAAACCGGAGGAGAGCGGCCGCTGCAGCAGATCGCCGCCACTCTTAAACTTCGCACTGACCTCCGGCATTGGAGCGTGCTTCAGGAGGAACTTGTAAAGGAGACCGCAAGCCAACATTGAACGATAGGCGGGACTGGCATCCGGAAGAACCTCATCCGGCTTGATGAGCTCCTCCAGCTTGCTAAATGTCTGCTGCACCAGATTGGGCTCGTAGGGACTGTGTCCCACCATCAACTCTTCAATGACGGTGGCGTGTGCAAAGTCCGGACGGATTCCGCCGAAGCAAATGCGAGCGGACTGTACTTTGGATTCGGAATCCAGTTCCAGAAGAAATGCTGCATTAACATAGGCATGGGCATTCTGGGCACGAGGCATGATCTGCGAAAGGAGACATATGTGAATAATACAGTCAAGTGCAGGTCACACATCATACCTTATAGGAGTCGTAGATGAACTTATCCTTCGGGTAAGCAGGCAGTACAAATGCCTTAAGAACCATATATCTGTCGCTTTCCTTGAGATAATCGTCCAGAGACATTTCTTTCTCATCACCGAAGCTTTTCAGGCCCATCACTTGTACGTCCAGAGCTTCAAATGATATAAAAATATCGGATGGAAACTCGGGGTGATGTTTCTTGGTCGAGATGTTGCCCGCGAGAGTTCCTGCCTTTGAATTAATTAGAATGCAAACAATTTAAAAGGCCGAGGGGTCGGAAGTGCACTCACATTGCGAACCGGAACATTGGCCACCAGGTCGATGTGATTCCACAAAACCTCTAGGTACTCGAAACCCGGTTGCTTGGAGGTCGAGCGAAGGATCTCCATTGTCTCAGTCAGACTGAGATTAGCTCCCAAAATCAGTTTCTCCTTTTCAGAGCTGTGCTGATGCAGTTCCTCCACTCCGTTGATGTCGATGAAGTGCTTGATATCGGGGGATCTCCTGTAGACACCATGGGCGGTGTTGCCTCCCACCAACATGAACTCATCCGAGTCCCCGACGTTGTCCAGAGCTTCGAAGAGCTCCGCCAGGGTGCTTGGCCAATACCACTGATGTCCGTCGTCGTAGATTAGTTTGGATCGCTGTCCGTTGCACCTACCTATGCAGGCTCTTCCCGTTTTCGGACAGTTCCTCGCCCTTAGGTCTAGATCCTCAATGTCAGCACAGTCCTTGGGCACCAGGATGCTGCTGTCCACGGCAAAGGACTTCATGGCATCCAGAATGGGACGGTAGCCGGTGCAGCGACAGATATTTCCCCCAAAGGCGTTCTCCACCTCCGACATGGTCACTCTGCCGCCGTGCTGCTCCAGCAGCCCGTACATGTTCATCACGAATCCCGGCGAGCAGTAGCCGCACTGGGTGCCATTCATCTTGGCCAGCCGCTTCTGGATGGGATGGTAGCCGCTCAGCTGGTTGCCCAATCCCTCGCAGGTAACGATCTCCAGCTGGGCGCAGGTATTCAGAAGCTTGAGGCACTGCAAGACGGCGGGAGAGGTGGTTAGTTCCGGGGCTGAGGATCGCCTGATCTCTGACCTCACCGAATTGACGGTCCAGGTGCTCTGGCCATCGCTCACTGCGCATACACAGGCCCCACATCCTCCCTCCAGGCACATAAACTTGGTGGCCGTCAGTTGGGCGTGCTCCCGGATAAAGGTGTTCAGCGTGATGTCGGGCGGGAGGTCGCTGAGGTTAACTGAGGCATAAAATGGATTTATTCGCTTTAATTTAAATGACTAAGAGTTCAGGGAGTAGGTTATATCCCTAATATGTTTCCTATCCCTAATATGTTTCGTATTAATTGGAATTCCTAACGTTTTTGTTTACCCGTAAAAGATTGTCCATTGATGGTGAATGTGGTGGCCATTTCAACTTGATAAACTATTTCCAGGATTTGTTACTAGCTGCAGCCACAGTCACTGCTGAACTGACAGCTCTTGGGTCAGAACCTCCTAATATGGCCTCTGCCCCACTATTGACATTTTCAATATTTACCTTTGTCACTTAATAAACAAAGAACAGCTTGCTGAAAGTGGATGGAAATTGCATTTTTTCGGTTAGTTGAATTCATTTAACAAAATTTGTATACACTGTCCGCCTTTGTTGGACTGCAATTTCCATTATTTGATATGCCAATTAGCAGAGTTAACTGATTCCATTAGTAACCCATTTACGGCTCTATTGGGCTCTACAAACAAATTTTTCAATTGTTTGTAGAATTATTTAATTTAATTTTCCACTGGCCATCATTTAGGTATAAAAATACACCTTTATGTGAAGCACTCTTTAGCCCTAACAAGCCTTAATATTCTTCCATATTGGCGCTCTTATCGCCTTTCGGATTTTGTATCTTGACGCGCGTTAATTAATTAAGTACATGTTCCCTCCTCGTTGTTTCTTTTATTAACTCTGTCCAGTGGCGGAGGGGGGAGGGCCCAAAAAAACTGTCAACTCATTGGTAAATCATTTGTCAAAATATAAATCGATGTTTCCCTTCGAGGAACGGTCGAAAGGGTCGGCCAGACGAAAAAAATGTTACATAATCATGCACAAAACATGCAGAACAAGAACCAATCCCAACAACAAAGCCACCGTTCCGCCCTTGCACCTTATCGATATTCAAGAATCGTTTTCCAAACACAAAGTAATCATAAAAAACGACAGAGACCAGAAAAAATGATGGGGAAACTTTAAACAAGTAAAATTAAAATATGAATAACGCAATCTTTTCTCACATGGCTAAGCATTTTGGTTATAAGAATCGGAGGCAACCCGCTGTCAAACAGGTAAGCAGAGGGTTAAGCCGGCAACGGGAACGGGTCGAGGACGAGGAAGGTGGATTCTGACCCTGTTGTCGGGGGAGTGTTCATTGTTGGCTGTTTCTTCTCTTTTTGGAGCTGTCATGCATAATAAAATTCCAATATATTCGACCGTACGCCTTCGCCCTGTCTTCGTTCTCGATTGCGGATCCTTATCAAACAAGAAAAGTGACGTGAGTACCTCCGCCTGCCCCCCAGCTCCATTCCAACTCCGACTCCAGAACCAGCCTCATCTCTAGACCCAAAACCCGACCCAAAGATGATGCACAGGCACCGGTCCCGGGACCTGGTCAGCAGTCGAGGCGGACCCACACCCTTGCAGAGTGTTGGGTTTTATTGGCCAACGGCCATTTGATGCTTGCCAGTGCGGCTCGGATGATGACACTGACCCACTGATAGTCGGCCGGGCCGACAACCACGCCAAAGCCAAAACCAGAGCCAAGCCCAGGTCAGGAAGGCAAGGTGAGACGCCCCTTAGCTCATCCCATAAATATGCCAGGGCGGAGGAAGGTCCGCTCGCCTTGGGGCCTGCATATTAGCCAAAGTTTGCAACGAAACTTTTCGAATCGAGATAGTGAAAGAAAAAGTGAATAGCCTAAACTTGTGGGACTTCATTCGGTTCACAATAAAAAATATTTAAATTCAGTTATGTTCTTTTAATTTATTTCAAGGAGTTTGCCCCATTTCTATCGCTTGTATCGCCAATAACTTACTACAAATATTGGTAACCAGCTATTACCTTATAGCAAAACCCAAAAACGAGGCACTCCATCATTCGCCTTCCTCCTCCAGCGACCAGCCTTATTTTGTAATATCGATGCGAGCGAGGGGAGACTGAAATAAATGGGTAACTACTCGATGGTGACACTGTTAACCCTTTGTCACTTCCATTGACAGTTCAATAATGCGTCATTTGGTGTGTGTCAGGGCTGTGGAGATGGGACTTCACGAGTTCCCTTCCCACTTCGAAGGATTCAGGGGGTTGAGGACGCCGAGCACTGCTGTCACATCAAAATGGACAAAGGAAAGACAGGGTACTGCCAGCAGGTACCCAGAGTTCTACATCTGGAAAGGGTAAGGTCGGGCTTATTAAGAGGCTTCGAGTGAAATTAAGGATGATTAAATGCAGTTGGACTGTAAGTAACCGGGAATATATTTTTCTACAGCAGGATCTATGCGTTATTTTGTTAAAGAAAATGATCATTTATTTTCAATATCAAATAGTATTTACCAGTATTAATTATATTTTATATTCTGATAAATTAAACATATGTATGCTAGCTTAATATTTATATTTTAATTAAACAAGCACTGTACTAAGGCCCATCTTAAGTTTCGTAAGAGTATTCTACTTTCAGATGTTACAAAACTATTTTCTCTTTTGTGGGGTCTGTTCTTGGCCATCATCTTGGCTTTCATTGGCTTGTTGGATTGAGGCTTCCGCGTCCGCAGCATTCGGGCTCCTCGGGCTGGCGACTCCCTTGTCGTCTGTCGGATGTCACATTAAATTCGCGTTATTTGCTTGAAATAATTTCGCGTTTATCGGTCTGGGCCAGACGTTGGATACATGTGACACAAGGGTTAAGGGGACATCGCAAGACCGGGACACCAGGACACCAGACTTGGCAATTTAATGACTTGTGCTGCAGCGATTGGCAGCTTCTTTATGGGTCGAGTGATAAATGATTGCACTTTGGATATGTTTATGCGGCCGAAATGCCATTTAATTGATTCATCAGCGCTCCATTATTGATTAGCGGTGGCTTTTGAGTCGCTTTCAGTTTCGGGTTACCTGGCAATGGAGCCACCCAGGTGCAAATGGGATCGGTTCGTGATCGGAACAGGGCTGGGCAGCACTGCACCTGCTGCTGGCGGGCCTCACCCCTTCGAAAGTCGCCCAGAAACTGTCGTCGAACTCGTTTGCGGCAGACAAATGGAAGTTAAAACGCCATATAACATTTCTATTTTTACGAGTTCAGCGAAAAATCCATAAAAACTCTTTAAACGGAACGGTTGCTCTCGACCAGGCTACCCGCCGGCATATCTATTGGCGACAAATAAACAAATAACGAATTTTATATTTAAGTGAAATGAGCTTTGCAGCCAACAAAGCAGACAGCGGAAACCTAATTGAAAGAAGCCACGCAAATTGAGTTAACCAAGCGGAAAACCAGGCCATTAAATTCCGACTGCAGAGTGGGAGTTGGTCGGCTCCGGGGGGGTCCATGGAGAGGGTTGTGGGAGCGGAGTTGGATTCGGACCTACAGAGCGGAGGGAACCAAACACACTTCCCAGTTCCATTCGATTCGATTCGTTTCAATTCAGTTCGATTTATGGCATTCGCAATTGTGTGGCAATTTAATAGCAATTTGCTGCTGAGCCCGAAAATTGACGAAACTTTGATGAAATGCAATTGGAAACTTGTCACGACTGCAGACCGAATTGTAACAATGGTAACTGCACAATAACAATAACTTGTCTCTGGGCTCAATCAACTATATGGATCAGAGATCGAAGTGGAATTGGGTTCACTTAGCGGGCGGGCAACCGACATTACAAATTCACTTCTAATATTGATTATTACTTTCGGAGTAGTAATTTGTACCTAACTAAATCCAAAGTAGGTAGATATAAATATAATACATCCTGTCGAAAGGGCTAAGATTGAGATTTCATGTTTCCATAATCCTTATCTTTCGTTTTCGGTTTATGAAGTTGTCTCCACAGCTATCTCAGTCAGTTTTCGGCACTTATTTGATTTGTTTTATATTTCCTGTGCTTTACCCACACAAATGTTCCTCATCTTGGCATGGCGCCTACCTAGCCGATAAAGCCTGAGATAAGTCGGCCGACGACGAACAGCAAAACATTAAGATACAAAGATAATATACACCAAGAGACAGGGCACTTGTGGGCATTCGAATCGAAGATCAGATGCTCTGGAATACGCACATAATACAACTTGTTTTATTTAGTTATTGTGTACTTGCTTCTTAATTTAAACAATCTTAAAAGACTCGAGCTGGCAGCTTTCAAGAATAACACATTAAAAATGAATTTCATTTTATGTACTAGTTATTTATTTACTTCTAAGATCTAATTTACTTAAAAAGGTTTCAGCGTGACTATTATTTTTGCTTTTCTAGCTCATTCAAATCTCCATTTAGGGTATCAGGCGAATGGAAGGGAAAGACACAACAAGTAGGCGCGATAAATTATTAAGTGACTGTGACGGGCGACTCCTGGCCCAGCATCCGCTCCAGCTCCTCCTCGGCTACGGGCTCGTCCTTCCCCCTGCCGGCTTGCCAGTCATCCTCCTGTGGTGTGGAGTTTGTCACCCGACGTTGGCTGGCCTTATCTTCGGATGACGGTGTTATTTCTGTTTGGCTTTATTTTATTTATTTTTGGTTGTTACCTCCCGGCCTCCCCCTGCTCAACTGTGGGAGCCAACAACTTAATTTGTGATTTATTTTTTGCCGTTGTTTCGGCCAGGAATAGTTGCGAGACTCGTACTGCCTGCTGTGGAGTTGCTTAATTTATAAAATGAGCAAAAAAATTAACTGACGTTGATAATAAATCAATTTCCTGCCTACACATTAAATTATACAGTTAATAATAAGCCGGCATGGACCTGGCCCACGTCTGGAGCTGGGTCTGGACCTGGCCGCGTCCCCCGGTTCCTGTCTTTTCCGCGAAACTGGTCCTCGATCTTACGCCTCTCAGACTCAGACGCAGTCGCAGTCCCTCAGTCTGCGAGCCTGCTCTTTATCTCGCAAATCCATTTGCATCTCATCAAGTTTTGGCTCAACACTCAGTGCGAGTCGCCTGGCGATTTGGGTTTCCGCGGATTGCGTGTCTTCGCCAATTTGTTGGCAGATTAAACAAATTTCCTGCCATCGGCCACGCAATTGGCTGCGGCCCGGCAGGTATGGCAATTCTACTTTTTTTTAGATTGCACGCATCTTGTTAACATTGGCATAACATTCTGCCAGCATCAGCAGTGAGGCCTAATGAATTATTCCTGAAAGTTGGATTTTGGTCTATGATAGGAAAAGGTAACCCCCAATAAAAAAACTGCTTAGAGGGAAAACTTGATTAAAGGTAAGGGTTTCAGTTTGTAATCTTCGACTGTAAGCATACGGATTACGGTAATCTTCAAAAAGCAGGAATAACAAAAAAATTATAAATTAATCCCGAAAACAAATAATGGGGTTTCATCTTTAAAGAGGTCCTTTACCCACTTTTAGTCCCCGGGGCAAGGCCCGCATCCCGTCTTGGCCGCTTAGGGCACACGTCGCTCGTCCTTTTTTAATTAAAAACTTGCAGACTGCTTAATTTTGTTTGCCCAAATCCCGGGACAACAATGAAACTTTTTTCCAACTGCCTAAGAGGGACGCCCCGTCTCCGGCAAATCCTTTCGCGTGAGCCTCGAGTGAGCTTTTCAATTTGAGCCAGGTAACGAGCGGCGGACTGGCAGGACGAGCGTCAAAGGAGCGGAAGGAAAAGGATGAGTTTTTACACTTTCAGCGCTTCCCCGACGTTTCCGAAACTACTTACGATGCCTTGAACTTCATTTCCTGGCCGGGCCGGCTCTGGGGCCGGGGTCGGGACCTTTCTGGCCTTTGGCCATAAATCATTGCCTCAAAGAAAGCGGCACGAAAGGAGAAAACAAAATAAAAAAGGGGTAAATAAAAAGGTAGAGGTGGACTTTTTATATGAAAAGCTCAAGGCGAGCAACAAGTTTGAGTTTGTTTTCATCTTTGTAGACGAAAATAATACAAGCGGTGCCTTTGGCTGCTTTATTATTAACCAAGGTAAATAGCAAAAGGGCTAACTCACAAAAAGGTAGCTGGCAAGGACTCGGGGCGCTCGAGTGCAGTGTCCTTACCCGCTGGATATTAATGAGTTTTGGCGTTGAAATTAATTGCATTCTGGAACTTTGAGGCAGATTTCCATTTCAATGCCGCCTGTGAGTTGGGTAAAAGTCAGTGAAGGCGGAGGAATCCTCACCCGCCGAGGTCTATCCAAGTAGGAGTCACAACTCTCAAGGCGAGGCGTCCGAAAGGACGATAGTTTGCAGCCCTTTTGCTCATTTCTGGCTGACTCTGCAGGCGGTCTAAATATTAAAATTTACTTTTATGCTTAAATCGAAAAATGAAATACGACAATCTCCGCAGACCGCTGAGTGTCTCCTGTTTCTGTCCCATCTCTTTCAGTTGGCCAACCTTTGTCAAGCACTCAAAGCCGGAGTTCAGCCTTAGCATAATGAGCTACTCGGTAAATAATAATAATTAAATACGGAGGACCAACCATCTAGTGAAGGGATATTAAGAAATTGCTTGGAAAATTAAAGCAGAATTTTCAACATCGTTTCTCGTCCAAGTTCACGCACCCGCATTCCGAAAATTAACTAAGGATCGGAATGGAATTTTTAACTCTTCAACTCACTGTAATAAAGAGGTAAGAATTTCCCGAATATTCGCCAGATCCCGCATGTGCAATTTAAGTACTCTATTGTAATTCCTGCCGCTCCCCCGCGCATCCTTGTTTATCATTTATGTTATATGCCAAAGTTAATGAAAGGGCCGGCTGAAACGTGTAAAGTGCTTTCGGTGTCTGCTGGCTTGTGGGCCCACAAGCATTATAATGAAATGGCCCCCATGTTTGGGATAGACCAGTCCCGGACTCTCCACCCTCCACTTCTGATTATGCCCCGTGTCTCTCTGGTCATCAGCATAATTTAAATGCTTTTTAATTTCGGGGCTGCTAAAGTGCAACAACAGCAACATTTGACAGCGTAACCCTGGACAACAGCCCCGCCGCCACATCACGATTCTGTGCTCCCCTCCAGTTAGGGCTCTATGCTCGCCAACTAGGCCGTGGGCTTTGAAGTGGACTTTTGATGCTGTCGCGCTTCTCATTACAAAAGCTGAATCAATATTAAATTTATTTTAACAACATGGGGTAGGGGCACGAACACGCAGAGGAGGGTAGCGATGGAGGCAGGACTCGGTTTGTTGTGGTTGTTTGCATCATAATTTTTGGCCGTTGGCAGGGGGATAAGAGGGGACCTCAATAAACAATTGTCTGCGGGTTTGTTGCCATTCACGCGTAGTGGGCACTTATTAGCCAAAGCCAAGGGATATGTACATAGAAAGGAAATAGTGCTGAAAATGTGGAATTAACTTCCAGAACGGCAGGTATTTTTGAAGAAAACATAACTTAAGTACAAGAAACAGAAACCAAAATTAAAAAATAATTTTAAACTTGGGAAGGCGACTTTTTACTTTAATAAAAATTAGTCAGACAAAATAATTTCAAAGGTTTCCCTCTATGTTAATAAATATTTTATTGTTTTTGGATACATATAATTATAGTCTTTTCCCATATTCGCCATCTACAGTTAATTTAGTATATCTACCAATATTCCACCTGCTGGACGGAACTAGTTCATTGGTAATTTAGAACAAATCTGGCCATCAGGTAAATGGACCTGTTCCATATCTCGAATTCCCCCCTTCAGTGGCCCGATCCGCCCCGCCAATACTTACCCTAATGCTTGCATATAAATTGGCTCACGTTTCCTTGGCTTTGAGGATTATTACACTTAAATTAGCAACTTGGGAGCTCAGCGCGTGCAATTGCGAGGAGGACTGGAGGGGGAGCAGGAAGTTGACTTGGTTGTGGCGGTGCTGGTCGAAGGGAGGATTCCGCAGGAGGAGGCCAGGCCACATTGCATAAAACATGCGTTTCGGGGGTTGCTCGACCTTACCGAGATGTTTACGTGCCTCAGCTACGATACTCCCCATTCCGACTCCCATTCCCGGCCTCAGTCCCAGTCCCAGTCCCAGTCCCAGTCCCATCAAGTATCCGCCCCGTGTATCTGTGCCTGTTCGTGAGTGGGTCCTTATCCCCCTGGAAAATCTGACAAAATCAAATTGTTGCCATTTTTACGCATTTCATTTAATTTGAAGAACGTCCGGGCGCTGAAACACCTGTGGGACCCCTGACCAGGATTCAGGACAGAGGATTGAGGATTGAGGACTCGGAATCCGGGATGCCGGCGTTGGGTGTGGGCCACTTTAAGTGCCACATTTGACGTTTTATGGGGCAAAATTATGGTCGGCCGGAAAATGAAATGTGTGTGCTCATGTAATGAGAAAATTTTTGTGCTTTTGTTTAGCTTAAATTAGCTCAAGTGATGAGTTTTCCTACTTTGCCACTTTGTGTGGGTTTATGAGTTTTGGAAATTGGAATGGATTCGGGCGCCATGGCGGTGGGGTGCCAGGGAGGTGGCAAAGTCGAAAATCCGAAGCAGAAACTCTTTTTCCCTGCCCTCCTTCAGCAACTGACCACTGCTTTTGACACTTGCACGATGATTCGAGCTTCATTTGCTTACATTAATTGAAGTTTGTCGGTATTTGCTCAGGAGCCACCGGGAGTCCGAGGCCAGGACAAAGAAACACTTTGATGTCGACTCCCCGATGGCTTTCGGGTTTTAATTAATTTCTTTTTGTTCATCTACAGCTGCTCGAGTGTCTCTGTTGACTTGTACTGGATTTTACATTAATCCAGCCATCGAGTGTTGCCATCAAACGATTTTAATTCCATTTCCCTTCAAGGCTCCCAGCGGTCTCTATTGCCGAGGCAAAAGTGGAATGCAATTTGTAGCAGAGACAATGTTAGCGGTGATCCGGGGACGACTTTGTGGTCAATAATGAGAAATTCCTTTGGCTGCGCTTTGAAATCATCGAACGGAATAAAAAGCGAGTAAAAAAATCGAGAGCAGAAAAAAACTCGGGAAAAACAAAGGAAAGTATTTGCAGTCAATTCAATTAGGTAATGGCAACCAAGCTACACAAAAAATAAAAGAAAAACATGGCGTAAAGGAGATCTTCCTTTTTTTGGTATCAAATAATTTGAATTCTTGACATTGCGTTCAGTGCTCCCTCCCCACCGACATACGAGTTGTTGTGCTCCTGACATTTAAGCAGCCCGTGCACGAACAGGAAGCGAGGGGACTCCAACTCCGGCAGGAGCTCCCAAATCCTAAGACTGAGCCCCAAACAATCCACGAGTTGTCAGGAGGTCCCTGGAGTGTCATAGAGTTGAGAACACAAACACTTTTGGCTTCTGCATCCTGGGGTTTTTCCAGCACTGTCTTGCCAAGAGTTTTCTTTGTCTTTCGCTCAAGTTTTTGTTTTGACGCTTGCCTGAATGTCAGTTACATGTGCATAAAGTTATAAGCCGAGTCCACTTCACCGCATGAATATGCAAGTCAGGCAGAAGTGGGTGCCCCAAGTGATTGTGTGGGGATTGAGGGAGTTTCCTGAAATATTATTTGGCATTTTGGGGGCAATAAGCAGGCTAAAATGTTGATATGAGCTACTTACTTCTTAGGGCCTGTAAGGCTTTTAAATTTTCTTGTAAAATTGGCTAAAGGATGCGGTTGAATAACCTCAATATAGTGGCATCCTTATGGACTCTAAAAAGATATATTTATAATAAATTATTTTCCTCCTTCTCAAAGAACCATCCAAATTATTTGCCCTAATTCCAAGAAGCTGAAAACTTTGATTGAAGCATTGAACCCTAATCGGTCCCAGCTCCACTTCATCAGTCTCTTTCCTTAAGAAGTGCCCCCTCTAATTAGCCTTACAAGCTCATCCCTGGGATTACATTGTCTACGAGTTCACCTTCAATTTGTTGCTGGAACTCTCAACTTTCTTCATCAGCGATTTGCCACCTAATTGTTTGGACAATTAAATCATTAAAATGTTCAATGAGGAAACAAGTTCTTTTGTTTCTGCATTTTGGCCGCCTGCCCGCCACTTGGATCAATTATTTGCCGGGGATAACGCCAGAGTGAGTTTGGGGAACTGCTGGTTCTGTCCGCAGAACTTTTAATCAAATTAAGTCACTGGCAGAGCCGGAAATGCGGCTGACACAAAGGTGGACATGTGGGGGAGGACATCTGGGGGATTGGCCCGCAAACTTGGCCTGTCAACCGGAGGCGATTGCCGGCGACAAGTGGCGCTGTGGGCAGTCCCCAGAAGCCGCGCAAATGCTCAATTAATAGAAGTTTGTCGACTTAATGAAACGGCGGCGGAATGCGCGATGGGAGCCGGTGGGGCAAGGACCAGGATCATGTGGCTTTGGTTGCTGCTGCTGCCGGTCTCCCGGTCTCCCGGCTAATTGAATCAAAGCAATGTCCTGGCACACGCGTCGGCTTAATTGCAAAATTGCAAAGCATACTTTTGGGCGTGCCAGCGGCTGTCAAAGACATTCAATACGGCCTGACTTTGCCCGCCTCCCCGTCGTCCACTTGGCAAGTGGACAGGCAACACAACCCTTTGCCCCCTTTTAAGTGCTGAACGGTAAAAACAATTAATATTATGACCTGCAGGCACATTATCTACCAACAAACGCAGCCGCCCTCCTGGTCCTAGTCCCTTGGTCCTTTCGCCAAGTTTGTGCCTGTGTGTGTGTGTTTGCCTATCGCCTGTCGCTGACATCCTGGCGGAAGGGCGAAAACGGTGAGCCACGAGCGAAGTGATGGAGCGGGGGCAAACGGGGATTTCCCGGCTCGCCTTTTAAATGCTAGCTGTGTCCTGCTGCTTGTCTGCTATCCTTGCTCCTCCTGCTGTTTGTTGGTTTAGAATCTCCTTAATTATGCACTTGTTTACTTAACACTAAAATGCGCTTAAAGGGTTTCTGGGGAAATAGACTGGAAGCTGGAGGGCGGCTAAATAGTTTGCTATCCGTCGGCAGTGTTGGCTGAAACCCCCTGAAGCATGGCGTAATTTGTTTTTATTTCTGAATTCAATTCAATGTAAATTCAGTCAGGTAGAAGTTACTTAAATACCTTTAGCTTTTAGTACTTTTTAAACCTAATTAACAACAACTCTTAATTAAACAAAAGCCTTAACCTTAGCTCATATTAATGTGAACTCTGACGCTTTCTGCCGGTAATACCAGCATCGGAATCCCTAAACTAATTTCTGTGGAGCACAATAAACTGTCGGTCCTTTGTCTTCACCAACTTTCGGGTGGGGTTATCAACAATGTTAACATGCTGCCTTCGCAACTGCAGCCGCTTGAAGTGCATTCAAATTCCATTATGCTCACACCTTGCAAGGAATCACTCGACAAGAGATTCCCAACAAACTTGAATTGTTTGAGTGCCCGGGGCAGCGGTTCACATTTCGAGAGAAGCTTCAGTTTTATCTCCAGCTCCAGCTCCAGGTCCGGCTCAGGCTCCAACTCCAGCTTCAGAATTTCCATACTGGCAGACGCAAATAATTGCATTTCCACCCGGGACCCCAGTTGCCGGTTCTTCTTGCAACGCAATTTCCTTAACAAGTTCTACGGGCAACTTTCGGGGGCTACTTTGAAAAGACACCGACCGAGGAGTTGAGCGGGGGCGCCGACAATGGCGGGGCCCCGGCCATATGATATCAATTAAAAATTTGTCTAATTAAATTGGAAACTTGTACGGGGAGTAACGATGCCGCTGGCCGACCAAGCCACTTGAACCCTGAACCCACAATGGAGGTTCAGGAAGTGCCGGAACAAAAGCGGCACCGCACCCACGTGGCCCATCGCCGCTGCAAGATGACTCTGTGGAGGCACTTGTGCTCAGCAGCTCCTCCGCCTTACGGTGATTGCCAATTTGTAGTAAATTTGCAGACGGCCACGCCCCTCAAATGTCAATAAATGCCGAGAAATATTTGACTACCATCGAGTGGTGAGTGCCAGTCTTGCGGTTGAGAGAACACTTCTGCAGAACTATGTTGGGGAAAGAATTAAGGGGACTTATTACAGAGAAAGAAATAAGAAAATTATAAAGTTTAATTCGGTGAAGCTCAAGAACTTCTCAGACTTAAAATTGAAATTAATTTTTAATTAATTAACTTTATATAGTTCTTCAATACGAATTAGCAGTTACTTTTGTGTAAAAGATATAGTTGTTATTTCTCCGTGTGATCTGCCTGTGGCCGTTAGCCTAATTGCTTGCTGCACTTTTTGGGTGCCCCCCAGAGCACTCTGGATGGGCGAGTTCGACGGCAGGAACCAAAGTCCATCCAGACACTCCATTGCAAGAAGCTGTTGATTTTTACTACCAAGTGAACACACACTCTCATATTAAAAGTTGCTAAATGGTCGTCGTTGTTAGCAGCTGGACAGAGGACAGCGGAGGCGGAGGCGGAGGTGGAGGTAGATTGAAGCACATGGGCAGAGGGCAAAGCCAAGTCGAGTGACTCTCGCCTTGCTGCTAATGAAGTTATTGTCAAAACTGCAAAAAGGATTTTCGTTGTGGCTGCAGACCAAAAAGAAAACGTGCTGGAGTACGGAAAAAGGGCTGTATGCAATCATGAAGACTGATTGACTCCCGAGTCTTCAAAGGCGGCAGAGAATAGGTATCACAAATAAAAGCTTAATTACAATGGTGGGACCCGTGTAATCTGTGTAAGGAATATAACATAAAAAGCGAATTCTTTTCTTTTGGAGTCAAATGATAAATCATCTGAGAAATTACAAAATTAATCACTAGAATTAATACCTTTTACTAATCACTTTCCCCTTATTGCTCCCAACATTCCATTCATCAAATTGCCCACACAAGCAATTCGATCTCAGTATTCGGTGTGGCATACGATCACCAAAATCTAAACCAAACATGCCGCTGCTGCTCCTGGAGGGACAATGCCACTCGCTGTTCTGAACAGACAACCATTTATCGGCAAATAGTTTGCTAGCGATTCCACCGCCTCGGTGGAATCCCTGCCAGGACTCGGCATTCCCCGCACTCCCTCCTCCATGTGCACACTCTCGAACCAAGCAACCTGATTGCATTAAATCGCAAATCGAAATCGACTCATGTTTTATGGATCAAATGTGACTGTGGCCCATGAATACCCCGGCGCGCTGCCGGCCCTCGCATTCGCCACTGGGGGGACGGGCATTTTGCATAAATATTCCCCAATGCCGTGAGGATGGTGACGAGTTGTTGAGTGTGGGACTTTCGGAGCCTCGTCCACAGGCTAAACACACATTTTCCAGAACAATTGACGATGTTGTCGATGGATGTTGCTGCTGCTGTGGCTTTGGCTGTGATTTTCATATTTGCGTGCAAACAGCAATCGTTACAGGGCAGCCACTCCCCTGGGGGTCGCGGGAGAGAAGGGGCTAGGACGGGTCCACCATAGTGCCCGCCCAAAGACAATAAGCGGCAACATCACCGACCGGCAACATCATCGCATCGGCGGCAACATCCTCGATTCTAAGCTGTCTCGCGGGGCGCAGAAGCCAAACAACATTGACGAGCAAACTTCGCTGGCAGTAAACGAACTTTGCCTTTGATTTCCCTGCCAACCGGCAACTGGCAAAAAGGCAAACCCGGCCAAAAAAGACAACTCCTTTAGACCAGAGACCAGAGACCAGGGAACAGAGACCATAGAGCAGAGACCGGAGTGACCGAAGACAGGTCCCCGGAGGAGGACAAGACAGCACACTTGGCTGGGCAAAAATATGCAAATGTTTTCGCCTGCTCCTGCCGTGTTCCGCCTTCGTTCTTCTGGCCAATCTAACAACCATATTTGGCCACTCCGCTTGACAGACAACAAAAAGCCACACAATCCCAGTCCCTAGACCCAGTCCCCCAGCAGGAACATCAGACAGGTCACCCGCCCTAACCCGCAACGCCCCAAACATTTTGGTAGCCACTGGATCGGGAAGTATCCCCTTTGACTTGCTAACTTGTTGTAAGGTTTTTGTCTGCGTTTCCCTTTCGATTGTGTTGGAGTAGCTTGGCTGTTGAAGACGGCTTGAGCGGATTTCGTATTTTACATTTACTATAGAATTATGGAACCCCTTTAAAGTCTTATAACAATGGGATAACCTAGTAGATGAATGTGTTTTTAAAGAATAGCACATATTAATACTGATAAATATTGTGAGTATCAAGGATGTGTATCTCACACTTCGACCTAGAATCCTTCGTTACTCTTTCGGGTTTGTAAACTCTCAGCGGTATGCAATTTTCGCTTATGCAGGAAAGTGTGTGTTTGTGTCTGGTCCCCTAAAAAAAAAGAATGTTAGTGTGCGTCCGGTGTGAGTGCCTAACTTGATTTACTACTCAAAACCCACAACTCCATTTAGTCTGTCAATATGTCGATTTGCCCCGCCTTGCTATCCACCTTTCGCCGTCCCACATAGCTGCTCCCCGTCTCCATGCTCTGGCTGGGTTTTAGTTTTGGTTTTTCTTCTGTGGAAAATGCGCGTTTTGGTTACAAACATGCCAGCAATAAGAGCAACAACAAGTTGCTACCACTACAGCAGCAGAAGCAGCAACAATGGCAACTTTTGCTTTTCGTTACGTTGAGTGTGGCTTTGTTTTTGCTGCTTTTACACTAAAAAAAAATAATACTAAGCCCTTAAATCATAAATTGAAAATTTTATTATAAAGAAAATGAAATCGTATGATTGATTTAAGGAATATTCGAGGTATTTTACAAATGCTGAAAAAGGCGGTTTGCTTGACATGAGAGATAGGTTGAAATATTGTATTTCTCTCAGTGCATGCATGTGTTGTTGTCCTCTGCTGGCTAGTCCATAATTGACTGGCTGTAAAATTCCTGTCATTTTTTTTTTCTTTGCAATTTCGGTTTCTCCTCCGCTGTGGCTTTTTCTTGGGCTTCGCTTTATTTGGCATGTTTTTTTTTGTGCTGGTTTTTCCTATCTGAGGTTACCCAGATGGGCGTGATTTGTGGGCGTAACGGTATTTAGTCTGCGGAAGACAAACCTTCTTTTGTTGTCTAGCCTTTGATTTCTGGTTGCGTTTTTTACGCCGTGGGAAAGGACATTTGGGGCTTAGCTAATGGGTTCGACCCAAGCCGAGAAACAATCGGAAGATGTTTGGGAGTTGAGGTTAAGCCTGGACTTCTTTCTGGACTTCACCCCAAGGCTTTTCTATGATTGACACTTCAAATCAGAAAAGCTGTCTCGATAGTTGAGCATCAGATATTGAAGTGGAAGTAAATAGCTCTAAGTTCTTACTTAGCATACTATTTATTTACAACCTGGGAATATTAGATGGACATTGTTTGTTTTTAAGTTAAATTGCCTTCCTTGCTATCTGGAACTAACTCATGGCAACCACATCCTTTGCTTTTAAGTACAATACCTCCTTCTCTGACCATTGAGTCAACCCAAATCACCGAACTGGCTAACTACCAGCTACGGACATGAATTCGCAATTAAGTTACGGTTTTTGTTGTCCAAATATTGGCACTTGCATTTTCAATAAATGTCCGTGACGGGCGACGACAGCAGCAGCAACAACTCATCGAAGTCGTGTCGGAGGGAGCTCATTTGCATGGAAGTCATTTGAAGTTGAGTTGGCAGCCGAGGCAGGGGCAGCAGCCTCCGATAAGTTTGACTTCAGCAGCAGGTTCAGCTTCAGGTTCAGACTCGGATGCAGATACAAGGAACACGCTTCATTTGGCCAGGAGCGGCGGGCAGGAGGCTGCTTGGAAGTTGGAAGATAAACAACAATGGCACGCACTGATTTGACCGGGGACGGGGACGTGGACCGGGGGGCAGGACATCCACAGGGACGGACTCTTGTTCAGGACAGCTGACAACACTTGATCTTTGATTGGCAAGGAGATGGCCAAGGACCCAGAGGCCGGCGGAGGAGCTGGCGAGGCTGGGCAATTAGCAGAGAGAAATCCATCCGAGAGGTTCGGCTGAAATGAAGCTGAAGCGTTGAATGCCTGACTAAGTGCATGAATAAATAAACCGAAAGACACTTGACGGCACTACTACCTACGCTCTGTCCGCCAGCCAGCCGGCAGTCCTGTCCACCCAAACCAAGACCCCCCGTCTCCTTCGTGCGGCTAGCCAGCCCCTCCTTGGTCAACACATGTTAACAACTTGATGGACGAAAAGCCAAACTGCCCAGGAGCTTACATTGTAAGCAAACAGTGAGGCAGAGGGCTGGAGAATATATTCACTCCAGTGAGTGGACACTGGGAAAAATAACGAAACTCACTGGGCAGGTTATATAAATATATAATTAGAAATTAAAGCTCACAATATATCATATATTTCTACCAAAGCATTGTATTCTTGTTTTCTCTCTCTGTACAATGTGCGGCCATCGGGGGAGGTGTTGAAGGGACAACCTCAAGCCGCAGAGTGAAAAAAGCTCTGCCGGGACACACGAGTATATGCAAATTGAAAGGCAAATAAAATTATTATTCACATTTTTGGCATGCCCCATGAGCACTAAACTAACAGCTGAGAACAATGCAAAAACATGGCCAAGACGGGTGGACGAGGCGACCAAAGGGGACTCCCTTGGGGGCCAACTTGATGGTGTGACAGACGAGGGAACTTCTGAGGAAGAGGTTCATAAAAGTCATATGTCTCCTGACGATGATGTGGATGCTGATGGCTGAAATGGGTTGGAAAAATTGATAGTTGGTCATTTAAAGTTAAGTTATAAAGGGAATCATAGAACATATACTTACAGTTTTAAGCTCTTGCTTATATAATTGCTTTTTCTATTTTTAATATACACTTATTTTCATTGACATTATTTAGAAAACTGCATCAGTATTCCCGCTGGAAAGCCTTGCCATGTCCGGATTACTTACTCTATCCTCATTATTCTACTGATTAAGATATTAAAAATGCACTCAGCTCTACACTTAATGCACGATGACCCGGGCCTGTCCCGAAGGGATAAGGCCAATAATTTCGACAGTACGGCAATTGCAACTACTAAATAACTAATTGCCCGACTGCCCAGGCTGCACGATGACAAACAACAACAACGAAAACGGAGGAGATAAGTGCAGAATTTGTCTGTCTGCCGGTGGACACAACAATTTGCTTTATGTATAAATTAAATAATGAAATTTTGCTAATTGCCAACTGCCGGACGGGAAAGTCAAAAGGATCTTGGGGCAAACTTGAGGCTTTAATTCAATTTTTAATGCTTAAGTTTTGGCCATCATAAATAAATAAAATGGACAAACAAACACGAGCACAAATGTGCAGAGCTAACAAACGTACATGCACATATCCTTGTGTGCTTGTAATCTTATCGAAAATCTTGGCAGAAAGGCAAATGCCAATATTTGTCTGGCCCCAGTTGGCCAATGATTGAATGAGTGAGTGAGCGGGTGAGCGAGTGAGTTGTTCACTTAACTTTTTGCCCTGGCCAAGACGGGATTTTCAATTAAAATTGATTTTATGCAAATTTTCAATTAGAGCAAAACACACGCACACCGACTCACAGAAGGGCAGCAGACAAACAAGCGAACAAACTGTTGTCGGCAAGGAGTTTGACAGGATATCCTTACCGTAGACATTCATTTTGGACTTGTGCAAACCACTTGAGATAAATAGATTTTAAGTTGCAGACTATCTTTTCGTATTTCTTTCTCAATTATCCGCACATATGTATGTATGTGTCTGACTCCTGGGGGAAGCCCCACTCTTTGAGCCCCGTGAATGCTGATTACGTAATTGCATTTTAGACGTCGCAAAATTTTCGTACAACATTTTGGCGTTTACTTCATTTGCAGCGCCTTTCAGCTTCAATTAGAGCCATCCACGGCGAGTGTGTGAGTGTGGGGGAGTGCTAAATGTTTTCCAGCATTCACTAATTGCATTAAAAAAGAAGTTCTCCCGCCGTTCGCCGCTCCCTTCCACTTCGCATCGTTGTCTGGCGCTTTCGCCAAATTATACAAAATAGAGCAGACAACAAGGGGTGACGAGCCCTAAGGGATGAGGGCGGACGGCTCCCCGCCTGGTCACGCCTCTCGTCGGATGAGCTGCTCCTCCGTCGCCTGTCTTTGCCCGTTTAAGTTGCAATTTGCTTGCATGTCACTGGGAAATGCTTTCAGACAATGTTAACCAACGGGAGGTGGAGCAGCGGGATACAGAACTCGGAATACAGGACACAGGACAGGAGCTAACAGGAAACTGTGCTCGTGTCAATGCATTAGTCACTAGCACTTCCGAGTTCGAGCAGCATTTTTGTCCACCTGCAGTTTGGAATGCTTTCTTGGGATTAAGAGAAGTTTTCTAATATCATCAAATATTTTACCAAATAAAGTTATATAGATCGATACTAGGTATCCTTGATGCACAAAGACGCAATTCCTTTTATATTTTTACCTAACCTTGTAATGATTTATTTCTGAATAAAAAGTCTGACCAACGAATTGACCAAACAACAAACCCATTTCCGTTTAAGCTCCCAAATTCCAATTGAAATAAAAGAGCTTTCGATGTAAGCCCATTTCGATGTTGACACTCTGGTAGCATTAACCCATTAAAGCTCGACACTGAAAACTAACACCTACAAGTGTCGCTGGGCAAAATCCCTGATACTACAAAAATATAAACTACGACTAAGCGAATATGGGCTAAAGCCGAGACCCGGAATAACAAACTCGGCAAACATTTCGACAAAACTGAGCCGCAAAATTGCTTTTTAATGCCGCACCACCGGGCGCCAGTGGAGCGAGCGAAAGCCACATATCGATGGGTTTTCCTCTCACTCTCTCTCTCTTTCTCTTTCCCGCTGGCGTTTGCCTAATTTCCGCTGTCAGGCAGCCAAACTAAGCCATCCGATCAATGGAAAACTATGTCAGCAATACGGATTTCTGTGTGTTTTCACTTTGCATCAAATGCTGTCAAAGGGTATGGGGAATTTTCCAAGCAGCACGCTCGGTGGAAGTGAATGGATATATGTATTCATCATAATAATTGAGGTAATTATGTATCTACCCTGAACATTCTTGAAGAGACTATTTTGAGGATGCCAAATTTGTGGTTAAATACATGTAATTTTATTGAAATTGATTCCCGAATCCTATTAAGACACTAACAACTATTCCTTTGATTGCTAATTGCTTAATATATTTAATGGGTAGTATGAA
Organism: Drosophila nikananu; assembly: GCA_008042635.1. Taxonomy (NCBI): domain Eukaryota; kingdom Metazoa; phylum Arthropoda; class Insecta; order Diptera; family Drosophilidae; genus Drosophila; species Drosophila nikananu. The sequence continues at coordinate 34,761 of VNJV01012595.1, forward strand.
GAAGTGTACGATTTATGGGAGTTTAGACTTATGAATTTAAGGAAGAGCATTTCAAATACCGACTTTGCTATTATTTCGAATTTTTCCATTTTTTTTTTGCTGACTCTACTCCGACGCCGTGAAAATCGGTTTAAAAATCGATGTTGACTCTAGTGAAAGTTGGTAACTGTGCAATCATGTGCAATTAGGAAATTGAATAAAGGACTTCGGTGGGAAAGTGAAATACTATTAGAATCGAGAACAGAATTCTGGTTATTTGCTTCGCCTGCCAGTTCGAAGGGCTCCGACATTTTGGCCTGGCTTGGGGCAGACACAGTCATAAAGCCCAGGAAACATGGCCGGCCTTCATGGCGGCTCAACACTGACAGGTGTAAATTGCCGAGGCTTAACAAAAGCCACTGCAAAGCTGGCCGTAAGCAGGAGGAGCAGCAGGACACTGGCTGAACTGGATGTCTTTGGTGTGCGTTTAATTAATTTGACAACACCCCCGTCCCACACGGCAAGGACTTACCCACTGGGCCCCAGCTAAAACTCTCCAAGAACGTCACTTAATTAATTTGCCTGCTTGCTGGCTGTCCGTCGGTCCGTCCATCCGTCCATCCGCCCGTGTGCTGTGTGCACTTAATGCCGGAAGTTGAAGAAATACGGCCACATTTCGGCTTCATGGCAAATTTCATCACATGCCCAAAATGGCAAGGAGCTCTGGCCCAGTCCACCGGCCCGCATGTGTGTGTAAATCAATCAAAACGCTTCCGCCGGGAACCAACAAAGCCAGCCCCACCCCTCCCTCGTGGCGCAACCACTCAATTTATGGAAAATCTCATGCTAAAGTCTAAGAAGCTTACAGCGCCCGAAAAGCGTTTACGCATTTTTAACCCATTATGCCCCACTCTGCGTTGGTCTAAGCCAATGGCGGGGCGCCACCTCCGATGTATGCTACGCCCTGCCCCAATGTCCCTATCTATGTACCTCTGTGAGTGATGCCGACAAACTCATTAGAAGCCAGAGGCAAGTCATAAATTTACAAACAGTCCGGAGACCAAACCGAAACCAAAGACGGGCCCCCCAAACTCCCATTCTCCCCGAGAAGCCTCACTGGCTCGCCTGGGATCGCTGTGTGTGTGCCTTGTGCCACGTGGAAATGCTGTTAAAGCCAACTTCCTTGAACTGTCAGAGCCTCGACTGCCCCAGCTGAAGTTGAAGAAGTGCCTGAGCATCCGGCAAAGGCTTTTGATTGAAGGAGAGCTGCACACGGAATGCCAGCCAAGGCTCTGAGAACTGAAATGAGAGTTCGTTATTAAGTAGATGCATTTTAAGTAAATGTTATACATATAAATGCAGTTTGAATATTGTGGGATAATCTGTTATGTTGCCGTGCCTCTGTCCAAATAGCCATTATCCGCCTCATCTTTAACAAAACATGAATTTAATATTTAATTTGCAGCAGATACCAGCTCTTGGAAAATAGTTGATAAATAATCTGGACTCATCTCTGCTGCCAGCCATCATAATTCACCCGTTCCCCAAACGAAGGCCCATTAGCTGTGCCTTATCCGAGCTCAAATAATGCAAGTTTCCATGCATGCAGGCTTGGGTGGAGTTAGCACCCCCCTCCGTATGTTAGTTTTCATTAATGGATGGCAAAGAACAAAACGCATCAAAGCGGATTATCCAACCCCCCCACTCACACATCCATCCGGCAGATGCACACGAAAGCTCCCAGAGCCCCCGCTGGAAATCTCATCATTGATGGCGATGGCGCGGTGTCGGGGAATCACTCCAATGCACTAAAATCCTATTAAATCTGTTTGCCAGGGCAGGGGCGGGGCCACAACAAAGGCGGTGCCAAAAACATTAGTCAAGTATTTTCCAGCCATTTTTGGCTCACGAAAAATGCAAATACGCGGAATGCGATGGAAATGGAGATGGAATACGGGTATAATGAATGCAATTCGCTGTTGCGTGCCTTTCTGGAGTGGCAGCAGCACTTGGAGGGGATTTCTCTGCCGAGTGGGTTTCCACAGCGAAAAATGAAAGGCGATGAACGGAGCAAAGAAGCACACGAAGCCATTTGAAATTTAAAACCAACAACATCGACTACGCATAATTTACCTCCTTGGGTAAGTGACAGTGCCGAAGACTTGCTACGTCCGCCGTCCTGCGTCCTCCAGTTGCCTGTCAAATCGTCAGCTCATGGAAATGTTTTACTCCATTGGCCTCGATCGGGCGGCGTGCGTGGGTGGGATTTGACTCTGAACCCGCTCAGTCGTGGCACTCCGCCACTAATGATTATGCCAGCTGGCAGCTCAGGATTCCACCAACGGCGAGCCAACTCGGATGGTGGAACAAGTGAGCTGTGGCTTTCAACTGGATGCGAGTGGGCGATGTGCTGGAAAGTCAGGCTAGCAGGCTGTTGACTTATAAATTCTGTCTCACTCTCAGTTTCTGCAATTAATAATAAATAATAGGTATATTATTGTAGGATCGTCTTAATAGCTGTTTAAACTTCACCCAGCAGCTGCTTTACCCAGCAGTAGCTCAGCTTGCAGCAGGGAGAAATTTAACGTCCTCTAAGCTGACCCAATTAGCCGAGCTCAGCAGGCATCTCTCTCTCCCTATTTATATATGTATACTCCTATTTCCACCACAGTCTTCTCACTGCTTCCGGCTGATTCTTCTGCCGGACTGCTATAAAAATTACATTAAACATAGTTTTATTTAATTTTCGTTCTAAGCCACTCCCCCGGGAGTGCTGTTGTACATTCTGCAGTTTTCATAATTTAATAAATTGCAAGTCCTCGGTTCCGCGTCTGCTCCTAGCTTACTGGTATCTTCAGCTCCGAGAGCATCCAGCTCACTTTTGCGGCTTGTCTGCCCGTCTCCCTCGCCGGGAATCGCATTAGCTGCAATTAATTAAGTTCTGCACTGGCCATTTACAGTGGCTACTGCCAGTGTGTGTGCAGCAAATTAACAGTTCATAAATATCCCACACGATGTCGTAAATAGCTGTGGGGCAGCTCAAGGAGAATGAGTACGGAAGATAAACTCTGCTTGCCGAGAACCTTAGAGATGAGCAAATTTGTGAGACTATAGTTGAAAGTTTATCAAAATCAATAAGGAAACTATTTTACGGAATTGTAAAAAATGTTGTAAACTAAGTATAACCATAAGCATAATAACCACTTGAACACAATCTGCTCAAACCCAATCATTCAGAATATCTACGATGGTCAAGAGTTCCCTATATTTTCAATTACAATTCTTTGTTTATGCTTTTTAGAAACCCCAAAAAGGCCTCATACGACACGTATTCAATTTGTCAAAAAACAAACTAAAGAATGGGAAAACAAATTGGAAAGAAATGAAGGAAAACATGCCCAAATAATAAGCCAAAGCCTTGGGGCTAAGTCCAAATCCAAAGCCGAGCTCGAGTCGCTGCACTCGCATCCGCATCAGCCTCGAGTTTGGCTCACATTGTCACCTGGTCTGGGTAAATGTCAATTGTTCGCCAATCCCACTGCCTTTGGGACTCAGATGCTAGGACTGAGGACTACGACCGAGGACCTAGGATGTGCCGTGGGGTTGAACACTCAACAAATTGCATGTCAACAGCTCTGGCACAAACGTCAGCGCATTGTGGCCCGACAGGATTATCCCCTGGTGCACCTACAGCGCAGCTCGATCCGGGATTAGAGATGACAAAAACGGGGAGTGGTAGGTAGGGTCTGCAAAGACGAGCACAAATTCTGCGATATTTGTTTTCCTTTATTTGGCCATGGCAAGTTGAAAATAATTATCCAGAGATCAGGCCCGGCATTGCGAATCAATCGAGCTTGTAATTCGTGTTTTCAGCTATTCCGTGGGACCCCGTGGGTCGCCCACACAGCTGCTTCCGCATTGTCCCCGCTGTATGGCCACTGGAAAATACTCTAAATACGAGTCTGCCGGGTTTTACGAACTGTCCGAAAACGGTGATGTCAACAGGCTGCACTCATAAATTAGTTGAGGGCCGAGTGGAGCACCCAGAAATTAATTGTTATCACATAGAGTTTATCGCTTGGAACTTGCAGTTTTTCACATTTTTGTGTCTTTTTTTTGGGAACCCCAAGTTCACCGTTAGCGACTGAAACTAATTAAGTTTCCACAGTTTCATTTTGGTAGTCGGTCGGTGCAGTTGGTTTACATTTTTATGGCTTTATTTACGACCTTTCCTCATTGGCCGGCGGAGAACGAATTGCTTGTGTTTTTTCTCCCAACTTCTTTTTAATGCTTTTTAATACTAATTACCACACGATCCACTCGTTCCCACCTTTGTCCCTTCGACTGTCTGCCCACTACCAATTTTTAGTTTACGACTTTTCACATTTTAATGGCCTTCACATCGCCACAATCCGTTAAGAGTTGGAATTTTATTTCTCGTAAAGAAATACAATTTCAGCATCATTAAACGTAAAATGCTTGCCTGCACTCATTTCGTTTCTTAATATTTTTCCAAACACCTGAAGAACTGACTTCGACCGTCGGTTTCTAATGATCTAAACTCCAGCTTTAGAGACGCTCTTTTTTCCTCTATCGGTAACGACTTGAGTACAATTTTATGGTTCACTTTGTGAGAGATTTGTTTGTTGTTGCTATTTGGCTGCGCTTATTGCACCTAATGCAGCGTATCGAGAAATGAGACCAGAAAATTGGATTCTTGTAAAATGAACCTGTTAACCAGAAGATTTTGAATGGACAAGTGGCGAGGAGATTGTCCCTAATGGGCAGCGATTGTTCTTTCCCATTGGAAAGTAGATCTTCGCTAACCCATTTCTTACGGGTAAACTAATCAATCTCAGGTTGAATGCTTTCAAACTTTGTATTTAATTCAAGTGTGAAAGGGCAAAGGGAAATTGGGTTTCCAACTAGTCGGACTTTAAATTAAATTAGGAATAGTTTTCACCTAAAAAAAACTTAATAACTCTGAGGGTAAATTATATATCAGATAAAAGGGTAATTCAGTAATTACTCATTTAATCATTCCAAGAACTGTGTCACTGAGCCATCAACTAAAGTTTCTCGGGCTTGTAAAATCTGTCCGCTTAACTTTTGGCCAACTAATTGCATAATACAACCTCCCGCAATATTTTAATGTAATATTTGACAATTACAAATTTCCACACACTGCCACCTCACGGTAAACCCCAGCTTAAGCTGGGGAAGAGTGTCGTCGGGCCACAAAACCAAATTACTGGCAATTAGTTGACACCAACCCAGCCAACTTTCTGTGACAACTTGCTGGCGGCTAATCTGGGTGGAGCTCCGACAATTATTTATGAGTACTCACTGCGCAGCAGTGACTGGGAACAGGGAACTGTGACTCGGATTTATGAGGGGGAGAAGTCAGCCAAGTGCATTTTATGTGATTAACTTTTTATCAAATCCGTTCAGGGCAGCAAGCTGCTAAAACACGAATCGCAATTGCAATTCACTTTGCTTCCCTGCCCCGTTCCCAGCTGCACTTTCCCGAGGGAGCTTTTCACGAATGTTATTCTAAATATGCGTTTATTTATTTACGCTGTGGCCAAGGATGCACACTCAGTTGCTCGTCCAGATGCTCCCTGGCCTGGCCTCATCCTCGTCCTCGTCCTCGTCCTGTTTGCACAATTTTCTGCTCCAAATCATTTTGCTGGAGCAACTGTTGCATCCTCTGCGGACTGTGGCGGGGCGGATGACATGTTTGCAATTAAGGAAACTCTTAACTAAATGACAATGGCAAACGGATGGCACACAGACACATTCAGAGATGGCCAGATAGTGGAGTTGGGGCGGGATTCCCCTTGGCCCCAGTGCAGCCCTCGGATTCGGATGGAACTGTTAACTCGGAAATTATGCCATCCAGAATAAATGTTGACAAATTGTTTTTGCCATCCCCCGCCCCGTTGTAATTCAAAAGTTATTTGCATTTATTAAATATTATGCCTGCCCAAATGTTTATCTGTGCTCCTTAGACCAGAAGGCCACTGGCATTGATTGTTTCCTAGGGAGGAGCTGCTCTGAAAAGACTTCTATATGCACTTTAATTGATATTTATTCGAACGAACGTTAATTTACCTAATATCTGCTTTATTTAAAGCTTTAAAGACCAATAATGGCTTTCATTTTTCTGAAACTGTTGTGAATCGTTTTCCCAGTCTCATATCTCAACTCACTCCCCTTTCTTGTGGCTGGGATAAACCCAAATGTGTGGTTAATCCTTATCGTCGAGCACAGAGTCCCCTGCTCTGCCTAGGCCTCCCCCGATTCCCACCCTCAGCTCACAGCAGTTCGGGGTCCTTGCAGATAACATTTAAAGTGCATTGCAAAAATTGAACTTGACTTTGGTATCGTGTGTCGAAGGGACGAGCAACGGCCTGCCTGTCGCAGGAGTCCTGGCTAAGCAGGCAAACACCCGCACGGGCTAACAAAATTACGCACTCTGATTTTCGAGCTGTCATTTGTTAAAGGTCCTTATCGTGATGCCAACGCCCCGAGTTGCCTTGAAGTATGCATTAGGAGTGCGATTGCTGGCCGTGATGTGTTTGGCAATCGGCCAGGCCAGGCCAAGCACACAAATATCCTGCCCCTGCTCGGGTGTAAGGATGCACGCTGTACGCCGAATGCTGCACGCAGCACGCTGCACGCTTTTATCCTGCATCTGACACTTAACACTTGAGTGGAGATCCTGGCAGTCCATTAGGGGGAGTCCTCGCACTTCCTCCTGTGGCCATATGCTTATCGAGGCAGCAACACAACAATTATTGTTATTATTGCTTGGGAACTGCAGCGGCTCCCTTCTGGGAACGCTTCACCCTCGGCCTCGTCCCCCTTCGCCTCGATGTGATTTCTGATTTGTGCATTCGATTTCGTTTGAGTGGACAATCGAATTATGATGCCGAACGTTTTCCGCAAAGATTTCCCTTTTGTTCAGCCACTGGTTTCCGAGGTACGCGCATTCTCAAGCCATTTTTTATGAGATCTGCGGCTGCTCATTTGTTGCGGACACGTTTTGGCCCCGTGAATTCAACTGTGAATCAAAATGAGACTTTTATTCGTCGCACACTCACACGGAATCTTCTGTTCCGCAGGATAAGTCCGGTGACAACATCTTTCGCCCTTCGAATCGACGCCTTTGAGTGGCAGCTTCCTTTGAGTTCCCAACTTCTTCATTATCAGCCACATCATTGTGCTCCTCAGTCCACCAGAGACGTCTGCTCACGGTTTATTATTTTGATATTTTCTCCTGGGTTTTCCTCAATGAAAAGTGTTTGCCGGTGGTGATTTTTCCGCCTTTGGATTGCTCTAAGCTGACTTTAATAGAGTCCGTTGAATTAACATTTGAAAAGAAGTGTGTGCCATAGAAAAGTTTTGAAAGGATTCTATTATAGGGCTTGAAGGTGTGAAGCGGAAATGAAAAGAAGACATTTATTTTGAATTCAAAATGTTAAAGTAAGTTTTTTTTATTAAAGGTTTTATTTAATGTGTTTTATATCTTATATTTTTGTCTTTGAAATCAGGTTTCTTTCGAAGAGATTTAAATTAGTAATGCTAGTGTATTTAAAGCATTATCTTATAGATATTTGCATTATTTTCTATATTCCTTAAGACCTATTCCGATATCGCAAGCTGTTCGTGTGCCGCTTCTTTAGGTTTCCGTTCAAAAGTCGCTAAAACATCCTGAATCCCCTGATGCCGCAGTCGTGTTCATTGGGCCGGCATGCTAATTTCTTGAACAAGCCTAAGCCAGTCCACGTCGACTTAATGTCGATTACACAATCGACTTGCAGGGGACCGCTGGGCTCCGACTCTCCTGTTTGCTCTCCTGCATTTTGGGAACCAGGAATCGGCAATTCCTTGTATTGTTTGCCCAACGTCGCGCGTCGTTTCAGGAAAAGGTGCAACGGATTTTCCAGAGACTGTGCGAGTTGCGTTTCGAAATTTTTGATCTTTGTTTGTTTGTCTCGGCGAGTCGAGAGCCCAGAGTCGCGGGGGATTGGGATTGGGTTTGGGAAGTGTGGCCAATGCAGTTTTACAATCTGTGAATGTGAATCAACAACTGCAGCATCCAAATTTCGTGGGTTCTGTTTGTCCTACGCCCTGTGCCGCTGGCTGCATTTATCCGTTTGCCATAATCAAACAAGAAATGGTAATAAAGGAGGAGACCGGCAGACATCTCGGGCTGCATGTGCCACCAGCGACTTCAAAGCGTGGTGCCGATCCAGGCTCGACCAGCCTGCTCGTTATTCCTCCTCTGAAGATCTGTACGTTTCCCTGGATTCCTGCTTTTTTTTTGTATTTTGTTTTCTCGTTACCGCAGCGCCCTTTAATGGGCTCAGGGCCCAAGGGGTTAGATGTGCCATTGGCTGGTTATCCAGCGCTATAAATCAATAATTAAATATTTTGGTCGACGGTGGTCGATTCACTGGAACGTGTGAAAATCCTTTGGTAATGTAAACAAAATAATATTTTTCCGATTCCCAATAAACGCATGCATTGGTAGGGCAAACAATAACAAACACGCAGAGTTCACCCTCAGGGGGGAAAATACCAAAATAGAGGGTGGGTGCACTGATAGAAATGTGGTTTTATTAACTAAGAAATTTCTTTCAATTTTAGCATTTATTTATTTGATTCTGCAGATAATTTTGGGTTATAGTTCAAGCTACTTTAACTGTATATTTTAATACATTTTGTTATATGCTTTCCCATATATTTTCTTCAGTGCAACTTGACAAGTTTCTGAATGCGTTCTTCTGCTTGGCAAACAAAGCAAACGATTGCGTGTTCTGTTGCTTAATAGCCTTCGGTTAATGCAGCAAGTTTCCCCTCCGGACAGACGATGATTGCACTCACTAATGTCGCTCTCACACTCTCTGCACCACCCACACCCCCACTGGACCGATTCGGAAATTTGCGAATTTTGAATTTTGATTAGAGATTAAATTGTCTCTGGCGATTAGCATCAAATCGTTCGCTCTGCTCTCGGCTCGCTGTGCAAACAAG
>VNJV01012618.1:0-29747 GCA_008042635.1 Drosophila nikananu
ATGATGATGATGATGATGATGATGATGATGATGGGGCTGCATTCTAGGATATCCCGAAAATTTCGGACAAACGGAAACGACACAAAAAAAAAAAAAAGAGAAGAGAGAAACAGTATGGGAACCCCGCTGGCAAAATGTGCTCCTCAGTCACTCAATGCTGACCACAGGTCAGCGGGATTATGGGGGGTTAAGGGGTTTCAGTGGGACTCAGGGGGTTAAGAGGGTTAAGAGGGCAGGGCAGGGCTGGGCGGTGCAGGGGCGGAGAAATTTCAGTGGACGTTACACAGAGAGAAGCGATATGAAGAGACGCGGGCACAAAAAGCCAGTGAAGGGCCCCAGACACATTTGCCACATCAGCAAATGATATCAAAAACGTTATTTCCAGGCGCAACTGCCAAAGGTAATGGGCCAAGAGCCGGGCACAAGGATGCCTTTCGCCACCAGCAATCACACCCATCGCACAATCAACCAGTCAGTCAGTCAGTCCGGCGCACACACACGCAGGACACTAAATTTGTGGCAAAAGGAGCACAAAAAAGGTCCACAAACTACGGACCTAATGATGGGTAAAGAGGGTTCATCAGGGGGCGTGGCAGGGCAGGGCATGGGGCTGGGTCACATACATGAATGGCGCACAGCGTACTCCCCATTCCCCCCTTCCATTCCACACAAATGGCAGCAAATCAAATTTAATTGAAGCACAAAAATCGGTTGCCTACTTTTGCGGGCAATGGACGATTGCGCGTGACTTCCTCGTCACATTCACACCCCCACACACACACAGTCGTTTAATTTAACCCATGGCCATGGCCAAAAAGGCTACTAATTTGGTTTGAATATTCGATTCAAGTTTGGAGCCAACGGCCCAGGCAAACGGTTCAATTACATCCGGCGCGGCTTACCACCTTGACCGACCACCGATCGAGGAAATAGCTCTGCCAAAGGGAAATTAAATTATAAGAACTTGTGGAAATGGTATTCCTAGGCTATACAAAGGGGAATATTTAATTAAGGGAAGATCTGGAAATAATATCCTACTGATTAGTTACAGTGATTCAAATAGTTTCTATAATAAACCAAGGGGATATTTGGGGATATTCAAAAAAGGGAATTTATTTTTAAGGGGAAGTTTTATCAAGGGAATTCTGGATAATTTGATCCTCAGAATTCTCAGAATTCAAAGGAATTCTGGATAATTTGATTCTCATATTAAGGTTAAGTAATTCATAAAGTTGCAAAAATTAGATATTATATTTCAGAGGAATGCATGGCAACTTTCGTTATACAATTAAAATAAAGTATTCAAAATAGTTGCCATAAAGAGGGAAATTTAAAATAATTCCTAAAATGTTTTGTTCATTTTAAAAATCACAATTTAAGTAGTTACTAAAAGTAAAGAAAATAGGAATGGGAAATGCAATCAATAGAATGACTGGCAATTTTATCTTTATAATTATTCAATTAGATGCTATAACTAGAAGGGATATTTAAAGGATTGCATTGAGGGAAATTTAAGTAAGATATATTTAAATATCGTAATTCAGGTAGTGGCTGTAATTAACTCGGTTTTTAAGGCTTTTCCAGGGATACAATTTAAACACTTAAAAGTCGGACAATTTTATTCTTATATTTGGGTTAAGTAATTTAAGCAGCTGCTATAAATTAGGAAGTTTATTTAAGCGTATAAAAGATGAAAATTGAATCATAGGAATGCATGGATATGTATTTCTTATTTTAATAATATAAATATATACTTTTTTATATTACATTTATAATTACAAGCTATACAATGAAAATACTAAAGGGTATAAAGACTTTGGCTTACCAAAGTCAGCGTCCCCTCCTTTCCGCTGTCTGCCTAGATTTCTTACTATTTTCTCGGTAAGTCCTTAGCAAGGATTTATTTTTTCTTCTATTTTTCCCTCCTTGCCCCTCACACTGCGGTTCGGTTGAGTTCAGTCCATTGACCTCCCATTGTGTGTGGATTTTACTTCTCGGCCCTCTCGGTGGTTTCTTTTCGGCAATTAATTTCGTGATTTACTTAATTTCTTTTCCTGTATTTCGAACACCAACTAGAAGACTGTGTCTTGTTTGTTGTTTTGGTCTCGTTCACATTTTTTTGATTGATGCTTTCCCATACGAAACGAGTGGTTTTCCCCTTCGATTGCCATCCATGGCCATCCATTTTGCCCGTTTCGATTCGATTCGATTCGATTTTCCGCATTACTCATACGCCCCGTGGCCAAGATTTCACTTTATCAAACTTCAAGTTGCGTTTTCATTAAGTCGAAACACATCAGCATTTTTCCGGCCCTAGCTGGTGCTTGTTTTTTACCCAATCCCTCTTTTGCCTCTGGGCCATTTCATTTGCATTCTTCACTGGCTTTCAGCTTTTCTTTACTATTTTTTGCTTTGTTGGGTTTTGTTGGTTCCGTTGTTTTGTGTTGTTTTTCTTTTCCGCCTTCCCCGTTGCCTTCCCCGTAGCCAGCAATTTGGAAGAGCAACAAATGATGCGTAAGAAATGCTTTAATAAATTCGGCAACAGTTTTCCCTCCCCCAAAATGATGGTGGTAGTTTTTCATTTCCCATTTCCCCTTTTTCTGGGCCATTTCACTGGCAAAGTCTTTAAGGTGCTGGTGGGTGGGTCTCGTGCGTGTGTGTGTAGTATTTTATAGTTTTCTGGCCGCACATCTATTCCGTTTGTTTAAGGGCTAATAAATATTTTAGCGGCTTTTCCAGTGCGTGTGTGTGTGTGTGTGTGTGGGGTGGCGGTGCAGAAAAATATGTTTGCAGCAGTTGGAAACAAACGAGCGAGCAAACGAGTTGAGTAAATCAAGCCGCACTTCCGCTCCAAGCCGAAGCTTCTCGCTTTTCGCTTGGTTTGGGTTTGAGTTTGGGTTTTGGGTTCCGAACCAAAAGCTAGCAGCACAACCCTTTCCCTCCGGAAAACCAGCGCCCCTGAAAAGAGTAAGGGGATTCCCAAACGAAAGAGAGAGAGAGAGTGATAACCCCTCTTCCTGCTTTTGTTTGTCTGCTGTCTGCTTTCTAACTGAATGAAAGCCTTGGCGCGTTGACTGATTTCGAATGGATTTTGCACGCCCCGCATGTGTGAGTTTTCCCACTGAGAAATCTGGTTTCCAAGAAGGCAAATTCTGGTTAAATCCCTTCACAAATATTAAGCTAGAGAAGTGCCAAATATGCTTTAGATCAAATATATATTACAAGTGATATGTATTTATTTTAATTTAAAATGAGTATAGAAATACCTTCTGGGTAACCATAAAATTTATATACTTTACACAAACTTTTAACCTGTTTCCCTTAAGACTTTGTAAAAAAATATATATAAAATAATAATATTTGCTTTTTATAAGTTATAAAGTTTCCATCTAATTTTTACTTATTTGTAAATCAAATTAAATTTTTAAGTCTTCAGAAACTTCAAAAACAAAGATAAAATACATATAAAAATTCAATCAAAGTATTGAAAAACCTTTTTTCTCAAAGCTAAATTTATGTCAAGCCCAAACTTGAATTTAAATATATTATTTAAATATCTAGTTCTATGCTAAATAATTTCATTCAATTTAAAATTATTATGCAACGCCAAACTTGAGCTTTAAGCATTTTCTATATATGTATAATAGAAACCCCTGTGTAAGAGCTTTGTAATTTCAAGTAAAATAACCTGCTTTAGACCCCCGTTTTATCTCAGTGCCTCTGATTGTTTGGTAGTGTCTGTGGAGTCACCAAATCCCGTAGGTGCAAAATAGCGCACTCCAGGCAACGAAGCACGTTCGTTCACGTTCACATTTGTGTTTTTTTGTTTCTTATTTTGTTTTTTTGTTTTTGTTTTTTCTCTTTTGCTGCTGCAGCCGTTGTTCCTCTGCTCATTTTTGTGTGTTTATTTGTTTTTGTTGACTAGAAAGAACACAAGAAAGGGTATCTTGGGTATACACTCAAGCAATGTGCTCAGTCGGCGGAAAATTCGATTGGGGAAACACAGAGGTTCTTTTCTAAGAAGCTTACTTTGTGATAGTTCAGTATTCTTTTATTTTGGTAAATAATTAAAATTAATAATAGTTGTTAGAAAATTGAAACAGAAAGCTGTTGAAAATGCAGTTGAATGGGAGGAAAAAGGTCAGAAACTTGACTTAATATGACAAGAATTTCCATGAATTTAAAAAAAATACCCTAGGGCTTATTTTAGAGTTAAAAACCCACTTAAAAAACATATAATTTCATAAAATATATATCTAATTTAAATCTAGAATCAGCGAAACAAACAAAATACAAAATGCAGGTCATCAATTAGTTGCGTTTCCCTGAGTTACTCCTCTCCTCGGCTTGGCTGTCCTGTCACAGTAAAGCCTCGACTGAGGTTTTTGCGTTTGTTTAAGAAACAACTGGAGAAGGATGGGTAGAAAGAGAGAGAGAGAGAGAGACCGAGAGGAAGAAAGAGAAACAGCGAGGAGCAGGAGAAGAAAAACTGGGAGAAAAAAGAAAGGAAAAATTGTGCGGCAAAATAAAATAAACCAAAGTGTTGGTAGAGACGCACTTCTGGGATTGGTTTGGAACATGCCTGGCTTTTCTTCCGATTTTCCGCTTTTCTTTTTGTATCCTTTATGTTTTTTTTTGTTTTGCCTTTACCCCGTTGGGAACACGAATGCGATGTGCTTAAGCGGAAAACATCATTTTGCTGCTGGTGTTGCAGGTTTGCAGATTGCATGTTGCATGTTGCTGTTGCAACTGTACTCCAGTCTGACATCCTGCGACTTATTGAGGTGTTAAGCTAAACACAATTCCAATATTGGAAAGCAAAACAGGGAACACAAGAGAGAGAGAGAGAGAGGATAACAAAGGAGCGTAGCAAATGAGTTGCCAGGACTTGATGATGGTCAGTGGTTTGTTGTTGTGGCGCCTTTGGCGGATTTATGCCTGTAACAATGCGGCGTATACTTGATATTGCGGATACTTGATATGATGTTGAGGCTGTGTTCCCCCCACAGAGGAGAACGTGATAATCAAGACACAAGAAGCAGCAGCAAAGAAAAGCGCCAAGACAGGCATAAGCATGATTGCTTCTGTTGGCTATTTACTCGTCCTGCGATGTGTACATGTTCCTAGTTATGTGTAGGAATATTTTGTGTGCCTTGATTTCTGATCATATATCAAAGTGGAGGGGACGCCCCAACACAAGATGTGTGCTGGTGTCCTGTTGATTTCCGGTCCTGCCAGCTGCCTTGTATATGGGTTCCTGTTCCTGAGTGTTGAGTGCTGAGTGCTGAGTGCTGAGCAATGTCCCCAGAACTGAATATTATCGTGGGTCAGCGAGAGCTAAGAAAATAATTTATTATAATATAAATTACTTAGTTGGAAGTTGGAAGTTGATAATAAACAATTTTAGAGCTCATATTTGCCTAAGGGAAATATTCTAAAATTTTATTAATTTCACTTGGGGGGACATATTCTACAATTTCATTAATTTCACTTGGCTTTCTGCACTTACTCACTTTCCCCCTGGCTGCTCTACTTATCCCTGCTCCTGCTTGTTGTCCTTTGCTGAGCACAGCAAATTAGCATGCAGCCAACAACATGTGTTCGTTCGGCTGACAGTCCTTCAGCCACTCCCCTTAATTCCCGGGTAAGTGTGTCACATTAAATGATACGCATCACTTGACACCAAAATGTGCGAAAGAAGAAAGCCAAACTCGAGGGGGCTGGGGAAAGCGGGGAAAATATAAATGGAAAAGGGAGAAAACTCGCAAGAGAAAAGGGGCGGGTAGGTTTGAGTTCAGGAAAATTACGCCTTTTCCATTCTTAGTTTCCTAATGAGTTGTTTAAGACGCCAGCATATGTACACGGAACAAATCAATAAAACTAGGGAATATTTCACAAAAAAAAAGGGTTAAAGCAAAACAGAAAAAGGTAAATGCAAATGGCAACAAAACGGAAGTTGATTTTAAGTTGTTAGCCCCCAGAGAAAAAGCCAAAAGAAAGGAAAGAAAGAAAGTTGGGTTTGGGTTTGGTTGACCGGACTATAAGATTACCCTTATATCAGTGAGGACTTCCTGGCCCAAGGAGTAAGCCCAAAATTCCCTTCCATTCCCAAGGTATATGTCAGGAAAAAAAAAACAAATAAATGAAGATGGCGGCAGGGGGCCAAGACAAACAAACAAGAGGTGACAGGAAACAGGAAGCAGAGGATGCAGAACGTGCTCAAGTTCGGGACATTCATTCACATGTGTGTGTATATATAGAGAGAGATATATTTATATACATATGTGAAGCAGACAAGTAGGCCCCGACTCCGCGGCATGTGACAGTGGGAAATGCGTTGCCCACAAAACTCCAGTCGATATATTTTGTTACAACCACACGGAACAACTTTTCTGGAAACCCCCAAAAAACCCCAAAATTTTCAGTGAAAAGCGGGGCGTCGAAATAAATCGAAAATACTCAAAGTTATGGTAAAGTCCAATGTGCAAAAGCGAAGGGTCCGCAAGCGTCCCTTGGCCACCACCTCAAAGACAATGCGGCAAAAGCGGAAACCCATCAGGCTGCTCAAGAAAACCAAGCGAGCCTCACGCAGGATCAAGCTCATCGATGCCACTTCCAGGTCGAAATCCAAGAAGGTCGAAGGTGGCACCTCTGTGATTTTCTTGGCCAATGACTCGCCGCCCAGGAAGAGCGGAAACAGCCTAAGGACTCTGCTTAAATCTCCAGTTATTATATCGCCCATGAAGATCGCTCGATTGGGCTCCAGGTTTATCAACCATTCAAAGGCTCGCGAGGGCGTTGACTTCTTTTGCAATCTTGGTCAGCGGGTCCTCCAATCGAAGCCCGTCGATAGGCAAAAGAGGCTTCTTCGTGATGGTGGTGAGGGAGGATCAACCAATGGCATAGTCAGGGGTGGTAGACCCACGGCAGGCGGTTTGGAGGCAAGCAGATTGGAGGCAGGCCGACTGGAGGCAGGCCGACTGGCAGCAGGCGGATTGGGTGCGGCTGTGGAAAAAATGGTAAATGGTGGTCCCAAGGTGGGTGCCAAGAGAGGCATCGATTTGGCTGAAGTTCCACGCGGCACAGAGGTGCAGCGATCCCTGGGACTGGGCACCCTGTGCCCGGGTCCTGTACTCAAAAGCAGCGCCAAGGATGTTGTGGTGCCGCTGGCCAATCGCCTGCCCATCATTGACTTTATCTCCACCAACGAGTTCAACAAGATGAATGAGACACAGAAGAGTTCACGACGACAACACAACCGTTGATTTGGCAACACAAGGAGTGGCGAATTGTTTCAAATTTACACAATTACTCGTTGGTTTACAAGTTATCGATTATTTTCGTTAATTAGTTGACAAACCAACTACAAAATTCGATTCGAGATTACTAAAAAAAACTTGTTAAACATTGCAAGCAAGCAAAATAGCAAGAAACAGAGAATATACACAGATGTATAAGAATAAATATAAAGTAAACAACTACAGTAAAACAGTACAGTCGAGTTGTGTAATATTCACCAATAAATAACGAGTAATAAGCAACTTCAGCGAGTTGTGTTTAGTAACTAACGAGTAAATAAAGCTAGTGAAAATATAAAATTACAGATTGTAAAGTAAATGTCGAATGCATATAGAATACTTACCAGTAACGAGTGAATCAAAGCGCAACAAATGAGGTACATATGTTGACCCATTAACAACGAGTAATTACGAACCACAACGAGTAAAATAAAGTTTCGATGACAAACGAATGCTGCTGCTGGTAATGAATTCAGCAATCAACGAGTCGCCGGATCTCAAGAGCTAACAACTTATTTGCACAACTTTCAAGCGATCGCAAAACATTTTCATTTTTCTTGGTTTATTTGGACATACCAGAAATACATATTTCCAAATGAAATTGTTGGACAAGATGGAGTGGGAATGGGAATGGGTTTCCTGCCGGCTTCCAGTTGCGATTTGGGGGGCAGCGAGGTCGACTGCGCCAGTAAGCGAACTTTTGCGCAAATTATCTGCGTCGCGTTTATTTCGCGCAAACAAATCGCAAAACTTTTGCAGACGGCGACCCAGCGACTTTGCCTTCTGCCTTCTCTCCCGAATCTCATCATCATCCTGGGGTCCGGGTTCTGGTCCCGGTCCTTGGTCCTAGTCCTGCTCCTGCTCCTGGTCCTCGTACAGCTGTAAAAGTTTTGCCGGTACAAAAGTTTCGGTAGGAGTCGCCTCCCCGACTTCAGAAATCCCTGCTTCATGCTCCCGGCTTTCTTTCAGTTTTCGGGGGCATCTTGCAGCAATTTACGGGTCTTGGGGAACTTGAGAAACGAATGGAAGATGGAAGAAGATGGAAGCCAGGCAATTGATGCACCACCCCCAGTCCCAGTCCCCCAGGAGCAAGGGTGAAAAGGTTGCCCTATTGAGATGGGATTGGGGACTTCTCGAGGGTCGAGAGGAGGCAAGGGGAAGCGTCGTGTCTCGTTCCTCGGGAAAATTCCTGCCGCCATTTTTGTTGTTGCAGCTCCAGAGTTTTCCGGCTTGTTTTCATTTTCGCTGCCGGAGAATTTGCATTTTAGCCAGAAGAGCAAGAAGACGACGATTGCGATTGCGATTGCGGCTTTTAACCGCAAACCGAACGGAAATTGAGATTCATTTAATTCATTGTGCGCCGAGCTGAATTTTTGGGATAACTGTGGGGGGGCCGAGGGCAAGAAAGGGTTAAGCAGTGTATTACACGGAAAGAAATCTTGCGTAAATGGTTGATTTTATTTCTTGAAAAATATCAAAGATCAAACTGAAGGATAGTTTAATATTAAACAACTACGAAAAAGTGGTAATAAAGCTTAAGAAGTTTGGAAATTTATACAAATGTTTAAAATATATATTATTTCAAAGGTTTTCTATATATTTTTTAGCATTTAAATAGTCTAACTACAATATTATAATCATATATTTCTT
This sequence comes from Drosophila nikananu, assembly GCA_008042635.1. Taxonomy (NCBI): domain Eukaryota; kingdom Metazoa; phylum Arthropoda; class Insecta; order Diptera; family Drosophilidae; genus Drosophila; species Drosophila nikananu. The sequence goes on from VNJV01012618.1 coordinate 8,949, forward strand.
GCAATTTAACATTATTATTGAATGTTTTATGACCTGAGCTCATAATTTGTAATTTTTTATATATGGTACATAATATTTAAATATAATGGCTTGAAATATTTTATTTCTGTAAAAGAGTTTTCTCTTAAATGAGAGCTAAATTATTAATATTTTTACAATCAGAATTTATTGTAATTCCCTAGGCATTTATTGAGATTAAAAAACATTGGACAGTATATTCCCTACGAATTTATTGCCCTTTTCTCGCTGTGTAATCAAAACTTCGTTGACTGGCATAATCAGCGGGGGGGAGGGAAGCCCGGGGAAAGTTCCGAAGGACCAAGGAGGACAACAGTTAAATGACTGCAGCAGCCACGTCAGCGGCAACGCCTTTGCTAATATTTATGCCCCGGGCTTTTAAATCGCTGGCCCATAGTGTCCACCTCCTTGAGGACCCTTTTGGCCAATAGATAATAAAAAAAAAAAGCAGAAGCCTTGATTGCGGGCAAGGAGGAAGCAGGGCATCGAACATGCCAATTGGAATGCTGAATAGATTCTCTTATTGTCCAGCGAAGTGAGCGTCCAAATTGGCCGTGGTGAGAAGGGAATTAAAGGGTTAACTGCAGAGTCTGGGTACATTTATACATTAAGGAAGCTAGGAAATTGTTATTTGTATTATTATTTTATGCCAGTTTTATTTTTGTCACAAGTTAGTACAGTCTGTTAAGCTTTTATCAGCAAACTTCTTTACCAATCAGACTTCAGACAAAATTCAGACTTGGGCACAACTTTGCTGTATATTTATTTAAAATTTATTTTGTAATTTTCATTTACGAATTTTTATCAACTTACAGCCTTTTATTAGCCAATTTTCATGATTTTCCCCAGGAAATCGCTTTGCAAAGATTTGGGTTTTGGGGCATGCCACATATGGATTTCCCAATCATAAAATGAGCTCGTTTGTAAATGGATAAATTGGATTGCCAATGGACTGTGTGGGGGATGAGCAGCAGAACGAGAAGGAGGCCTCCCTCACATCCTTCGAGTTAAAGGCACAAATGCAAGTCGGTTATCTGAATGGGCTGGCAGCGGCAATTGATAAAGCAATTATGCAGGATGCAAGTGAGACTGGATGGCATTCAGGTCATATGTGTGTGAGTCTGTCCCTTTCTCTATCGATAGCACCCTCTCTTTCGCCCTCTTTCTCTCTCTCTCTCTCTGACTTGGAGCTGCAGTTCCCATTTCGACCTGCTTATTGAACGCAATTACCTGACACAGTTCTGTTCAGTTTACGCAAAAACGATGTCAATGCACGGGTCAAAGTTCAGCCAACAAAAAGGGAGAAGCCCAAAGAGACAGGGATATATGGATAAAGAGAGAGAGAGGGAGAGAGAGGGAGGGAGAGAGGGAGAGAGAGAGAGAGAGGAAGAGCGTGTGTGTGGGTGTGCGGAACTTTCCTTTTCAGGACTTTGTTAATTAGGCAAACCCCTGTGCCAGATTCCACAAAATCAGATTCGCCACAGCGACCGCCCAACCAATTGACCCAGTAAACCAAGCCAGATAAACTTTAAAAATGGGAAAACAAAAAATACAAAACAAAAACAAAAAAAAAAAACATTGAAAACAACGAAATAACAAAAGTGCAATATTAAAAAACACAAGTGCAAAAATCGAATTGCAATGCCAACAAGCTGGAAACTGAAACCGAAATGACCAAGGAGGTTACGACAAGAGAAAAACTACAAAAAGGAAGCTATCTTTTATACCCTGTACTATACTTTCAGCCAAAAAAATATGCATTTCTACAGTGGCTGTTTTAATTATACAGACAGTTAAAGTTACAGTTAAGCAACAGCTAATTTCTAGGGAAGATAAAGCATTATTAATATATAATGCATTCTATTATATATTTTCGTTAGGATAAATCACAGAGCGAATTGTATTATTCCTGTATTTAAATAAAAATAATAATATTGAAGTTAACTTCCAAAGACCTTTAAGCAAAAGTGTCTGCCGTGTTTTTCGTGTTCGCATGGACAATTAAATAATCGTTGTGAAATTACTCTCCACATAAGAAACTATAATGGGATTTCTGGGAATTATGTCATCTATAAATGATGAGACGCCGTCGACGTCCTCCAAGGACTGCGATTACAGGGTAGGCAGCAGAAGCGCGGAAGGAGGACATCCGTCCAGAGTGACCTCGACCCGGCTATAACTTCTGTTTGGCGGCCCATTGTTTTGGCCGATTCTCCTTGTTTTTTTATCGGGACGTTGTGTGGGTTTTTTCTTTCTTTTTTGTTGTTTGCATTTTTCCTATATATTTTCGAAGGGGGAGGGAAATGAGTTGACCAGCAGCCAGTTATCGCAATCGCAATTGCTATCCATTTCATTTACCGCAGGACAAATTTTTATTGCTGACCCAAGCAGCGAGCGGCAAGGACAACGGCATGGCATTGTTTCAATTCATATATATATAGACAGATATATGTATAAAATTGCCGGAAAAGTTGCTGCAATTGTCCTCATTTTCTTTCAGTTAACAACGATTTTATTGTTGTGCAACATTTTACATAAATAACAAGAACAGAGAGCCAGCTGAGTGCAGGGGCAGGGACAGCAAGACAACAGACTCAGCCCATGTCCCATGTCCGTTTTGACAGTCGTCAAGTGCATTGTGCACTTTGCTAAAAACAATTTTGCATTTCCCACAATACAACAACAGCACTGTGGATATGCAGCAGTACTGTTCTTCCCCGTACAGAGTTCCGTGTTCAGTTTACAGTGTTCAGTGTTCGTCAGTCAAGGGCACTCCACTGAATGTTTCTGAATAAACGAGCGAGTACTTGTACATATTCATACGAGTAGGCGGCTGCACCGCACTCATGTCAGTGTTTGAGTGGCCGTGTATAACCACAGAAGTCAAAAGCCTATTTAATTATGTTGACAATATGCAAATAACTAACCATGAACCCAGGCAACAAGAATAATTGCATTTCGGCCTGCGGTCCGGACTCAATTTTTATATGCTTTTCACCCGTCACACGTCACTTTGTGATTAGAGGAATTTATGTATTGGATTAATGAATGCAAAGAGCGGTCTCTTCTGTCATTCCAAAGTTTATTTCCAGTTTATTGGTAAATTTCAAATGCTTAGCCCAGACTGGTTGTGGTTCACTGCTCTGTTTTTGATGCTCAAGTATTTCAATTTTGTATACATTTGTCACTTTAATTTCAATTTTAAATAATACAATTCGGAGAACTTTTACTTAATAATCACAGAAAACAATTTAAGCATCTGCAACATGGGGAAATTTTATTATTTTCTACATTTTCCATACTTTTGCCATAAACTCTGTTTTACAAGGTATGTATATATCATATATATATATCACATTTGTACATGTTATGAGACGGATTATGACAGAAATTCAAATTACAATGTAATATTTTGGATGTAGTTTAATTTCTCTAGATTTTAACCAAAAAGAAACTTCTTTTATGTGCCTGACTTGACCCTTTGTGCGGTAATCAAACTAAGCTTATGCTTTGGTGAATTTAATTAGCTACAGATCGGCGGATATCGACGATTTAGTTAACCCATTTAGAGCATCACCAGCACGATTCGCGGGCACATAATGCGATGCATAATGATGATGATGGCGAGGCGTGTTAGTTAGGGAGTCCAATTGTTTCACAGACAATGAATGTCATGTGGTGATTAGCATTTTGAACTGCCAACTTGTGGGGCAGATTAACTGCGACTGCTGGGGTAAAGGGGGGATACAGGGGCTCACTGGGTTTGCTGGGTTTGCTGGGGAGTGTCGCCAACAATATAGCTGGCTTCAGTTTGTCGTAATTTGAATGCCAGACTCCGGCTCTCTTGGCCTTATTGTTGTCACATCAAATGCGGCGACTTGGCAATTTATGCTGACAGTATGGCTATGGCCATGGCTCTGGCATAGCTCCTCCTTCTCTGCTCCTCCTCTGGTCTCGCCCACTAATTGGATAACATAATATTTAACTAATTTATTTGATATATATACTTGTGATAAATGGCACAATGCCACGTCAGGCATTTAAATGGAAATTCCAAACTGCAATTGCAATTTATGTATGTCAGAAAGGCATTTCTGACATGACAGGCCATAGAGAGAGAGTGGACTCAAAACCAGAAGCCGAAAAGCCCAAAGCCCAAAGCCCAGACATCACCAACAACACCAAAACTGATGCCTGATGCCCTGCCCCTCCCCTTGAGTGGCAATTGTGGGGGCGTGGCCTAATCAAATTATCGCAAAATTCAATGAATTTCAAATGAGCAAAGTCGGACAAGACGAGCAGCGTCTTTGAGAGCCGCTCAGCTCAAGTGGATTGTGATGCGATGCGATGGCGATGCTGATTGCCGGCGAACAATTATTTGATTTAATTTAAACTCGGAGATTGTCCTAATGAATGGCCCAGTGGGATGGATGGCTCGGAATGATGATGGGATTAAGTCAAGAACGCAATGTGTTTGGCTGCTTTCTAATTCAATTAAAATGATTATGGTCATGGCCATTAATTGGTGTCAAGCCGAAAAATACTTAAGCTGCTGATTACCTTGTTTAAGACAGAGCTGACATTTTCGATTGTTTTGAATGCTGTATAAACTTAATTTCTATTTTACTTTTAAATATCTTTACAAGTAATATCATATTTTGTGCTCCCCATGAGTGAGATATACAAACCGCAAAAGTAACCACTAATGATGGTCAAGAGGCCCTCCCCTAATACGAATTTATTGATGTATCAACAGTTTAGGCACAATTTCTGGCCATATAATTAGGGCAATGGACTTTTCCCGGGATTTCCCTCACATATATACATATATAGATAGCTTTTTTTTTCATCTACCAACGAAACTAATTGAAGCCCAACCGAATTTTGTGAAAGCAGCTCGGGATTCTATGCCCAAAATACACACTCACAGCATGGAGAAGAGGACCATTAGGGAACCACTTGAGTGTAGCAATGTGTCAATTAACAATTTGCGCGCACTGTGTTTATGATGCTGGCCGGGTTGGTGGGCTGGTTGGTTTGTTTGCAGCGTAGAGGAGTGGCAGGAATTGGAGTGGAGTGGCAGGGAGTGGAGTGGCAGGGAGTGGAGTGGACCAAGTGGAGCCCAACACTGGGTGCTAAATGATGCTCCACTGCCCTGCCAGCCAGCTCTCTCCTGACCCTGACAAATTTATGCGCATCATTAGAGCTAAATGTCTATATTGAAACGGGGGGGAAAGTCTGTGTGGCTGCAGACAGAGGAATTCAAATGATACGATATGTATTTTTATACAAATTCAAGTAAATATCATAAGTTGAAATTTGATGAATTTCTTCATTTGCTTTTCGATTTGCTAAAGAAACTTTTTCCCTTAATTTTTATAATTTTCTTTATATGATTATTTATATGCCATGCAGTCAAGAGCTAGCAATTTCGCACAGTGCATTTATTATATTCATAGTCATACGGATGTGTTTGCTGGGCCCAGTTGTAGACAAATGCCAGCTAAGTCCACTCAATTTGTTTGTTTTCTCCAACATTTAAGTGGCTCAAGTGGCCAAGCTAAATTCCCAATTGCCGTACATGTTGTAAATAAGTGTTAATAGCAGCAGCCCCAAAAGCCAAAAGCCACCCCTATCGCCCACCTCGGCGACCCAGCAGTTCGTTTTATGAGCTCAAGTGGGAAATTACTAGAAGAATAGGTGTGGACAGTTTGTGTGTTTCTAGGGTTTTTTTTTATTGCATTATTCAACCTTTTTTATGGGCCCTCTACTATAAATAAAAAGATTTTTTCAATAATTAAGTACACTTTCTTACTACGTTTTGTAATAAAAATAAAAGGTAACCATTTCAGGACATTGGCATATGCATATCGGACTATCGAATGTTTGTATATCGGGGAAAGAGCAAACAAATATACAAATAATATACAAAAATTAATCAATTCAATTTATCTATTTAGAATTTCCCAACTAAACAAATATAGCATTTAACGTTCACAGATATCCTAGAAAAATGTGTGAAACATTTTTATTTAACGTATTTGTTGCTCTTTCTGAATGTACTGGTCCGATAAATCAAACAGAAAATCGATTTATTGATTAGCAGTATTAAAATATCGATTTACAAATTTGATATTTATTCGATATTATTTATTTTTACTAGTATTTTGGATAAAAAGATATTTTTTCCTATCCCAAAAATTTGTTCATAAACAGAATATCGATTTACCTTCATGTAAAGCCACGTCAAAAATGCATTTAATATATCGACTTTGCACTTAATATCGATACATGATCTATATATCTATATATCTACATTTCAATGACCAAATTAGGTGTAGTTGAATTAATATTAGTTACACCCATACTGTGGCTTCCCATTTCAAAGCCCCTTCCCTTTTGACATCCGTCAATCCGTCAATAACAGCCAATTGCGAATTAACTTGGCCAATTAGGCAAATCAAACTTGGACTGTGGGCCAAAGCCACCGCACAAACAGTGGGAAAAGCTAATCAAAGGCCGCCTGCCGACAAAAGGAATGAATGAACGAATGCTGATCCCTGGAAAGGGTGTGATGCCGATGAGGTGACGAAATCGCATTACAACTATTAAAGCCCACACACACACAGCACCCACCCATCCATCGCAATTTGGATTTTCCGCAAACAGTCTGTGAGTTTTTCTGCACCGCTTTTACCCGTTTTGTTGGCAGCCAATTGTCTAACAAAGACTTAAAGGCTTAAAGCGCAAATAATCCACTAGGCCAATTGAGGGGCTTTGGGATCGGGCTGCCTGGGGGAAGGTGGGTGGGTAAGGCCATTCAATCAATGAAAATGAAAATGAAATGAGGGGGGCGATGGGTGGGATGGGTGCGATGGTGGCGAGGGGTGCGAGTGTGTGCGCACTTATTCATTCATTTGTGTACTAATAGGCGCACAATCAGACCAAATGACAGACAATCAGTCAAACAAACAGACAAATATACACACGTACGTACATATGTATGCCCGCACACCCGCACACACACATTCGCCCTGAGACAAACAAACATTCAAACAAACAAACAAAAGCGGTCGACGATGACAGACAACAAACGACATTATCTAAAGTCAACAGCACCAACAAATCACACGCACTCACACAACAGACCCGCTTAAAAAAATAGTAAATGTCCTTTTTTTATTTAAATAAATATAGCAAATGGTAATTCGCAATTAATAGGGCAAATGTGTATTAATAAAACACGCTTTATTCCATTTTTTCACATAAAAGAAATATATTACCAAATGTAATTCTGGATTTTATATTATTTTCATTGCAAAATGCTAGGCAACTCTTCCTGATTTTCCAAGCTCAACAACTATGAATTATGAAAATAATACAAAATAAATAATATTTGTTATATTTAAAAATGTTTAATTGACCAACACTAAAAATGTTTGTAAATTAATTTGGTAAAAGTTTCCGAGGTGTTGTTAAAGATTCATGTGTTGCCTTTTAAAGTTTATGTATTTTTTTGAACAAGAATGAAAGACAAATTTAGGTTTTATTTAAAAAATTATTATAAAAATGTGAGCATTATTTGAAAATAAAGAAAATATATAAGAAATATAAACATTATCTGCATTTTTAGATATATGTGCATATATATAAGAAAATCAAAGTCAGAATATATTTGAAAAAAGCTCTCTAGCTTAAGTTTTTTAATTTGAAGTATTTTGAGATATTCTGAGGGTATAATTTTTCTGGATTTTTTTATACACCGATCAAAAATAAAGTGATATTATAAACAGAGAAAATATAAAGTTATTGTTTATATTTCATAAACATAGAATTAAAAAAGATAATGACTTGCTATGACTCAGCTTTCTAAGCACTCCTTTCTTTTATTTACTGTCTTTGCATTATCCTGATTGCTATTTTTTTGACCGCCGCTGTGCTTGTGCCGCACACTTAACATCGATGCGGGCACACACACCCACATACACACACTCACATGCTGACATTAGGTGCGCTCTTTATGTTTTATCTCAAAATGGGATGCTTGGCTGCTGATGAGTTGCCTGTCAGGCAGCGCCACGCCCCCAACTACCAATCTCTTCGGCGATGGAAGCTTGTCATTTACCCGAGCCATGTCCTTTTTTTCCCCCCGCTTAGGTTTAATATAGAGTACTGCTCATTTACTTAACGATTCTGTTTGCTATTTAAACCTTAATGTTCTGGCAGTGTTGGAAAGGGCCTTGAAAAGCAACTGGTTCCAATTAGAAGACCGTTCCGGTTTCTTGAATTCTCATTAAGGGCTTCAGAGCAATTGGAACTTTGAAATTTGTGCATGAATCAAACATTAATTTTCAGCTTCTTTGCTACTTATTCTGTACTCATCAAAATCTCACTCGGCTTGTTATTTATACATACGTTTTGTAGTGTAGGAAAGGGTCTGGAAAGCAACAAGTTACAATTAGAAAACAGTTGTGTCTACTTAACAAATGAATTATTATGAATAAAGAATATTTGTAAGCTCTGATTGCTCTGATAACCTATTATAAGTACATTATGTAATTCTGCAACCTTAATCATTATTGTTTTACTCCAAAAGCTTACTACATTGTTTTTTACCAACTGTTTTCTAAACCAGAAACAATGTCATGAAATTTGTAAACATTTTCTGTACATTATGGTTGTTCATAAAATATATATACAAACACGTAAACATATGCTTACATTCATTCTCTATCAAATTACTCAGAGAAAGAGAGAGAGAAAAAACAGAAAGTACTCAAGGAGTTTTCCGGCAAGCGGTTTTCCCCAGCCCCCTAAGCGGCGGCATTCATTGAGTTTCGTGTGGAAAATTTGCTCGACTTTGTTGTTTGCTTGTTAACTTTGACTCACTGCGGATGTTTCTTGTTCAGCTCTTTGTATGTTGTTGATGCTGCTATTATAGGTGGCATTATTGTACTTTTTTTGTTCTTGTTGTTGTTGCTGTTGTTGTTGTTGTGGAGTGTATAAACCGCTTAGCGTGCGTAATTTAAATCTCTTTTGTTGCCTTAGAACTCGTTTGGAAGAGGTCTTTGAACAGAAGAAGTAAAAAGTTTGGAGTTCCCTTTGAGCTTTGCCTTCCTGTCATACAAAATACTAAACTAAAAATACTATATACTAAAATGCTATGTACTAAAATACTGTACACTTAAATACTGTACACTTAAATACTGAATATTAAAAGCAATTGAAAATGGTGTGGCATTTTTAAAAGCTAAAATAACACTTTAAATTAAAAGAAATGTCTCTGTAAAGCAGACAAAAATATAATGTTAATTTTTAAGAACAAATCAGGAAATTGTTCAACTAGGCGTATAAGCAATATTGGAATCAAAATTAGAATATTAAGTATACGTCAGAAGAATAATTTTTTTTTGCGTATTTTCTACACCTGTTTTGCTCTCTTTAGTAAACTTTGACTCTTTTCATATTTATGTTTCTAAAATAGTTCTTAATTTTTCATCTAATTTTTGTTTTTGTGACAAAATCTAAGTAATTTATTTATTTTTGGTTAAAAAAACCCCCATAGCAATCTATAACCCTGAAGTAATCTATAATAAAAATCAATGGGCTTTGGCTTGTCTTCAGTTTTAGTTTGACTCGCACGGATTGCCTGTCTATGGTTACGAGTAACAAGTTAACTGGTTTGGCTAAGCCAGGCGGGATAAGACCTCAGGAATTTGGCCAAAGAAACCCAAGACATTCCACATTCTTGACGGTTTCTGATTCCCAGTTATTGATCAAGCTGGAGGAGAAAAAGAGAAGAAGAAAAGGAAAACAGTCTCCGCTTGGAGCTTCTCCAGCACGACGCCCCTGTGTCTGGGACATGACAGCTACCAGCCTTTGGTTCCAGGGAATCCCCTTGCAGTTGATTTTTGTGTGTGTGTGTTTTTTTTTCGAATTTTAGATTTTTCCTTCTTTTTTTTGTTACCTAAAAGTCTTCAACTTCAACTTGTGCTTCCCGTTTTTCCACGACTGTCGAACATTTTTCGTGTGTGCAGTGGCGAAAATTCCGTCCTGTCCGACGTCCGTGGTTGGATTTTATTTTGGGGCGGACAAAAAGAGGGGGCGCAGAGCGAAACAGGGGGCGTGGTTAACATTGGCAATGTCTGCACGCGATAGTTAACGTCTGCTTCTGGATGCCTGGGAACCGGAATCCCGTCTGCCAGCCCAGCTCCTTGTGGCCACCTCTCCTCCTGTGAGTCCCAGACGATAGGCAAATGCAAACAAAAAACTTGTTCGCCAGACCATGCGCCATGCCCCATGCCACGCCCCCCGTTCCCGTTTCCGTTCCCCTTCCCCTTCCCCTTTCCGTTCCTGATCCGCCCCCTGGAAGTCCCCCCGTCGCGTCGTCTGTGCGTGTGAGTGAGTCGGCCGCTGCTTCCGCCTTTGCCAAGCACCGCCAATCATTGGCGTAAATTGAGCTCATTGTGGTCTAACACCATTACACCGGGCCATGTGTGTGGGCAGGCGGACACAGATAGATGGAGTTGCCAAATTCCACATTTGGGGGCTACACTCAGCGAAACAACGAGGCACTAAACAGGCCTCCACAATGTGTGAAAAAAGGAGTTTGCTAGGATTTGAAAAAAATTAAAACCGAAATTCAAGAATAATACAAAGTGTCTATGTCTCAAATTTTATGAAAATATGTGGAAATTTGGCTAAGTTATAATTTTTGCATTAAAATTTACCGATCTTTCCTATATAGCTATATGATATAGTCGTCCGATCCGGCTCGTTTCGACATATATAGCAGTGAGAGCATATAGAAGACTATCTGCAAAGTTTCATCCAGATAGCTTCAAAACTGAGGGACAAGTTTGCGTAGAAACGGACAGACGGACAGACGGACAGACGGACAGACGGACATGGCTAGATCGACTCGGCTGTTGATGCTGATCAAGAATAGGGTCGGAAACGTCTCCTTCACTGCGTTGCAAACTTCTGACTAAAATTATAATACCCTGCAAGGGTATAAAAATATATTTATGTAGAAACCCCAGTTTTTTTTTTTTGCAGTGCCCAGCTTAGGCCCCAAGTCTGGCGGCGCCTGTGTGAAGTCGTTAAATGCGGCAAAGTAAAATAAATTGAGCCAAGTCATGTTTCGAGCATGAAATGCATTTTTATTGCAACCAACGAAACGTTCGTGGTTCAGGGACTGAGGATGGGGGGCCTGTGTGGAGAGGCAACCCAACAAGGGTTTTGCCGCCGAAATATATGAACTATTGAAATGCACAAGATATTGACTGCCGACTGCCGACTGCCGACTAACGACCCTCGACCTCCGACCTCCGACCTTCTCCACTGGCGGCCTCTGAAGTTGCGCCGGCCATAAAGTTCATAAATTTACGAGAGCGTCTTGCAGCAAAGTTGCGAGTTGCTTTTGAGCAGCAGGCAAACTTTCATCGAATGGAAATTATTATTTCATTTATCAGTTGCCCCCGCAAAATGTTTGGGGAGGAGTTCTCGATGGGGGAAAACATTGTAGAAAATGTATGCCAGAAGAGTCTTCATTAATTGAGCAACTATTTCGTGTTCAAAATGCAACCAAATTCACTTTCACAACATTACTTAATTACCTTAGCTAGAAACACTCTTTCAAAATGAAAACTATCTCAGTAATAATTAAACCTCAACTGGTTAACATTTAACTAAGTAATTCTCATTCATTCGCTCGACTATTTATTAATTCAAGTCTTTATCTTTTGCTTATCTCGTTGCAGGTAAGCTTTTGCCGGCGCCGCGGCCATAATGGTTAGCTAGCTGCGTGGAAAGTGGTTGTGCTTTCCCCGGGAAAACCCCCACCAAAACTGTTGGTAAAAACTCCAGAGGGGGTAAGCTGGAGTAGCTTGCCGCTAATTTCCCCCCATTAGCAGATCCCTTAGATGCCTCAATTCCAGACCACCGCCACCACAGCCGCCCGCTGTGTGTAAATGTATCCAAGTCCATGTTCCCCTGCTCCCTGTGCTGTGTTTTTCGGCTTTTTTTTCCAGTCTTTGGCCCCCCTGCAGCTTCATAAATTTGAATGTAATACTTCCATGTTCTACCATTTCGATGGTGGTTTGGGGTAAAAACGCTTACAACGCCGAAAATTATGCCATAAAAATGCACTGCCACTAATTAGGCCAACACAAACATGGCACAAAAAAAAATCCCAGAATGAAGCCAACAACAGCAGATGCGTTCTTAGGAATCTCGTCTTGCTCTTTAATATTTATATATATATATAATATGTATGTATGTAGTATATATATTTTTTATGTACGATTTTTTACTACTTCTTTTCGGGGCTCCTCAATGGTGCTCTTCTTGGTGCGCTCCGTTTCTGTTGTAAGTGTAATCATCGCACGATGAAAGCCGCTTACAATAATTGCCCCATTTTGTCCGGACATCGTGTCCGTGTCCGAGTCTGTATCCGTATCCGCTCCCGGATCCCAGTTCCCTGCTCCATGTTCCCTGTTCCCTGCTCCCTGTTCCCTGTTCCCGTTGCCTTTTCCGGACATGGACACAGGATGGTCAGGAACACGGGGCTTCTTTTTTTCGCCGTCTGCTCTCTCTCTCTCCGGCAGCTAAATGCATTTGAAGTTGCCACGTTTTGTGTCGATTTCCATTCTCCTTTATAACATTTTTATAGCCCTGCAGCCTTATTAAGTAATACACCCTCGATCGAAAGTTACTTTTGCTAAATATTTTATAGGGATTATTAATATATTATATATGCTAAACATGCACATATGTATATATTTTCTGTTCGTTGACTTGATTTAATTCATATTCCCATCAGTGTATTTATTTTATTAATATAATTTGCTAACCGCAATCCATTCAATTTCCATAAAATATCCCAGGCAAAAACCATTCATTTCAATTTTTAATTTAATTGAAAATTAAGCTTTGGCTTAGACAAGACTTAGCTGTCTTTGTTGTCCTTCTTATTATATTAAAGAAATTGTCTTAGAGAAACAGAAATTGCTAGTTGTAGTGTGTTTTTTTTTAACAAAATTGAAATTGAATCAAGTTGTTATTGAGTTTTAAGGTGAATTACCCACAAATGAAGCAAATGAAAAGTTTTTGTTAAGGGAAACATAAAATAAAGAAAGCTAAAATGTATAAATACATAAAATAAAATTGAACCAAATTATTTTCTATATTCCCCAAATTTTCTATAAAAAATTAAGTAACATTTAAATATTAAAACAAATTGTTGCAAATGAAATGCATAACTAAATTTCTATCAAATCCTCTCGTTGGATGTCTACTCTTAAAAGAATTTAAATAAATATTATAAAATTAATTTATACCTTAAAGGAATATTGAACATAACATTCAAGCTCACCCTATTTTATTTAAGTTCCAAACTCTTTAAGAAAAATAAATATCAATAAACCAAGCTCTTTTTTTCCCCATTTAATTTATGTATACATTTATGCAACCTTTCTCACTTCCGCTTTGTTTGATTTGATTGCCTGTTTTGAAGTTTAACGCCATATATTTGAAAACTTTTTAAGCAAATGTTGATTATTTAAAATTTCCCTTCGTTTTTCTTGTTTTTTTCCCTTAGCCTTTTCTATTTTCCCAGCGTTGAAATATGAATTTTAAGCGCTTTGGTCAGTCATAAATGTTATTTATTGCCTGTTTTAAGGGTAGAATCTGGGGATATTTATACCGCTTGGCTTTGTTGTCCTGTCAATGTTTTTGTTTCTTTTTCGGATTTTTGTTGTTGCTGTTGTTGTATAATAATTTTCTTCTTTTTTTTTTATTATTGTTGCCGCCTAGACGAGGGTCGAAAATGTGTTGGAAAACTGAAACTTTTTTGTTGCCCCGCCGCTGCTGCTGATTCTGCTGTGTTGTGCGGTCATTTATGTCATTTCATATTTATTCAGCGGCCTTCCGCATAATTGGCAGTCCTCTCGTTGCCCCGAAACAACAAATAACAGCAACAAAAAAGCTTTCAAAAACCACCGAAAACACTGGAAAAACTGAGGAAAAAGGCTGGAGTTAACCCAACGTCACTTGGGACGTAAGCAGATTGTTGTAAAAATGTGAAACCAGTGGATTATAGTGAAGTGTACCGACCATGCTGTACCCGGCTTGTAGTTTGTTCAAATCATTGCATACTCTCCGGCGGCACACATTATGAATTATGAATGGAATTTTTCTAGGAATTTTATAAATAATAATAGATTAGTTGGGTGTGAATTTTTCATTCAATTTTCAATTGATACAATTTGGATAAATACCTGAAATAATGGTAAAACTAAATTTTAATTAAATATTTGCGGCCTAGAATGACACATTGTATTGGTATTATAAAAATAATATACAGAGGTGAAACAGAAATGATTAAGATTTTTCAAGAACCTCTAAAAGAGGTCTCCTCAAAAAAATTGCTACAAAATTTTCACAGAATTTGGTATTTAAAATTGTTATAAAAAATTGCATTGCATACTTTTTTGACCACCTTATTAAGGGTTTTCAAAACACTTGATATAAACAGATCGAAATACCCTTTCTTTCCTGGCACTAGACAATTACAGAGTATTGAAATATGTGAGATTATTGGAAAATATCAGAATTTAAACGGTCTTTAAAAGGCCCGCTGTCCGTCGGTTTATCTGTCCGGCTGTCCAGCTGCTTAAAAATAAATGCATTTAACGTGGTCCTGGGCGGATTAATTGAGTTGCCACTCCTCTGGCAGTAGGTTACTGAATATTGCAGTGGCCCTCCCCATCTCCACAGCCCCTCCCTACCACTCCCCTGCGGCTCCCTATCCACTATCCCCCATCCCCCCGGCTGGCATGCGTTCACATCGCGTATACGCCCTGTGGACGCACACATACTGCAGCTGCTGCTCCTGCAATTGACTTGGCCCCCGAAAAGAAGCAGGGCAACTTGAAGCCCGGCCAAAGAGCTGAACTGAGCCCAAAGTTGAGTGAAGTTGATCCGGCTAGGAGCTGGGAGCCGGGATGGGGCAAGAGTTATTCAGCGCGTGTCCCAGGGGGATTTTGCGGCTTTTGTGGCCCGCTTTGGCCTAAGTATTTCAGCACTTTTGCATGTTTTATTGTATTTTAATTAACTAAATCTCCGCTGTCGGCTCACCGGGGGAATCCGGAGATGCCGGGGGGAAGTTGGGCCAAGGAACTCTGTCAACTTGCGGTCAGCTTTTCGGTTCGCAGCAAAAACTGTGGAAATTTCACAGGGCGGAGGGGGGGCAAAGCGCTTTTCCTAAGGGTTTGTGTTTGAACAACCAGAAAATTGGCCAAGAATTGTTGAAAGTGTTCAAATAAAAATGGAATTTTTAAGGGGAATTTGAAGAGTAAGGAAAAAAATGTAACAGAAGTTTAACCGAAATGTTTTTCCGGCAATGATGATTTTTAGGAAATAAAATATTCAGGGAAACAGTTTTCTAAAATTATGTTACATATTTGTTTAAGGAAAACAGAAAGTATATTGTCAATTTGTATTATTATTTGTTTACATTTTAATAATTTATTTAATATTTTAATTTATTTTTGGTACCTAAAAAAGTGTTTTTTTTATACTTTTATATACACTTGTGAAGGCTTAAAAACCCTTGGATTATTTCTGTTTGCAAATGCGACTTATTGGTTGATTTATTTCCATATAATTGTTATTTTTTTGTGCTTACTTAAAACATGATAACAACAATACAAATTTATTGAACGAAAATTGAGAAAATATTAAATTCCAAATTAAATGAAATCCTCATTTGAAAAGCTAGCGAGCTTTTGTTAATAAATATTTCCTTATAAAATCAAATTGAAATTGAAATTGTACATAAATCCAACAATATATCATTAAATCTGATTAGATCCCCAAGCCTCAACGTACCCATGATCCTGTTTAGGAAAAATGGCAAACCTAAGACCTGTTGACGCTATCAAGCTCATCCCTCGAGTCAAAAGTTTTTGCCATCTGCCTTTGTTTTTGCTCCACGAGAGTGATAAATCGGCATTAAAACCTCATTCTCAGGACGAGGGAAGAGGACACAGCCATGTTTGTGTGTCCGAAAAATTAAATGTCATGGGCTAAGAATGGATATGCGGGGGGGGGAATGGCAAAGTAAAGTTGGGGATAAAAATGAGAAGCCCTTTTAAGCCAGTGGCACCCGTGGTGCCGTCAGTCAGTGGCTTTTGGCTAATTTATCAGCAAATTTTTAAACGCATCTGACTGCAACTGAAAAATAAAGCCCTCTCCACATAAAACTTTTGTGCTGCCGACAGTGGAAATCTCACTGTGACAAATTAAATATTGACTGGGAGTGGGAGTGGGAAATGCGGGGAAAATGCGAGAAAACTGGAGGGGAATTGGCCGCGTCTAGACCATCTATCTGTGTATTTATCAAGTGTCACAGCTTCCTGGCCGGATAAATGCACTTAAACGGCTTTTGGCATCGCTATTTCAGCCTACTTCAAGCCAAGGAGCCCTAGGAAAATAGCACCAAAAATATCCTAGCCCTCCCTCTCTCTTTCTTCTTGCCGTTTTCCAAGGGTTTTAAGGGTCGCAGCTGTACGCAAATATTTGCCGCATTTTTTATGCGACCACAAAACAGAGAGGAAAAGCCAGCAGAGGACGAGGGAAAGGAGGGGGAGGAGGAGGAGTGGGAGTGGAAAAGGGAAAACCTTTTTATGCGATTTGCGTTTTGTCATAAATTTAACAGCAAGTAAATATTTGATTTGATTTTCGGTCCAACCCCCAAAAAAAATAAAAACAACACCGTGCCGGAAAACGACATCAGTTGATTAAATGGAAATTTTGCAGGCTTTCAATTTCACAGATTTTCCTTTATGGATTTAATTGAACTTTTCGGGTGGCTGAAAGTGTGGCCCATTATGTCCTGCTTAGGGGAATAAAACAAGGAAAGAGAATATTCAAATAAACCATGGCCTTAGGCTGCATGGTATTAAATTTTAATATTTAAACTATTATTATTTTCCCCTTTTGAATGCTTAACAAGGCTTATATGAAAAGAAATGGAGATTAAAGAAGAAACCCATTTTTGAAGCTCACCATTTTTTGCCATTTTCCACGTTCCACCAATTTTCCTTGCTAAATGCTGACAAAAAGTGCCTTATCCTCGTCTGGCTTTTCCGCCCCCCTCTTTTCCACCACTTTGCTGCTCTCTCACTTCACTAATGGAAATAATTTGAAATTAGGAAAAATTATGATGAGAGTTTGTCCTCTATGCCATGTCCTTTTATGTCTTAGCCACCGGAGGAGGCTTTCGGCAGAGGCACACACACAAACATGTGACTAGCCGAGGAAAATGAGCATAAAACAAAGTTTATATGCAACTTTTTGATTACAAATGCAAATTACAGCGTCGACTGAGGCACTGAGCAATAACAGCAAAAAAAAAAGCAAAAAACTGGTGAAGAGGAGTTGAATGGGGAGGGAGAAAAAAAGGAAATGCGGGGCAGGAGTCGGAGTCGGAAAAAACTTTTTCATATTGCAGCAGAAATTGCTCCAATGTTTGTTCGTTCGTTCCCGTTGGTTCGTTTGCCTGCTTATTTCTTCGTTTGTTCGCCAGTTTGTTTGTGTTTCTGCCTGTTTGTTTGTTTGTCCCTGTTTGTCTGCCGCCATTTGACGCTGTTTTGGCAGTTCAGAGTTGACAAAACATTTAATTTGCAGGCAGCACCGAAAATGCGTGATCATAACTTGCGAGGGGCTGATTTGATTAGGGAAATGAGGTACATATTTAAATGTGATGATGTGACGGGGAGTCTGCCTTTTGAAGTCCAATTAAAGGTGGCAAGTAAGCAGAATTTTCCTTTTTAACTTGGCGCTTTCATGCATTTCCCTGCCTTGAGAGACTCCATTAATGTGAATTTTCTGGGTATTCCACAGAAACCTTTTCCATAATAATTATTGTACTACAAAGTAGCCACATACCAAGTTTCACAAAGCCAGGTCAGTGGTTAGCCGAGTTCCTTTTGGCCACTCAACTAAAAACTGGTTGCCACAGCTGCCACACAGTTGCTGCCACTAAAGTATGGCAGTGAAAAACACTGCAAGAATCGCTGCATTTAAAAGCAAACCTGCAACAGCCGTGCACTTTCATTGAAGTTTCCACTTGAAAGGCCCGGCGATCCGATCGGATCGGGCATCAATTTTGTGCTGTGTCTGACAGCGGCTGTCGCTTATAAATTGCCGGGCTCCCACAATAACAATAAGAACAACGGCTGCGGCAACTATAGCAGCAGCAGCAGCAGCAGCAGCAGCAGCAATGGCGACAAGCGTTCTGACATTTAACATCCGGTTGAAATTGTTCAACGCATTTCCGGTGCCCTCTGTGGCCTTCCTTCCACAATCTGCTTGCCCTCGTTGCCACCACGCTTCCGTCCCAGAGGACAAGGCAGGACAGGACAGAACAGGACGGGGCAGGACGGGGCAGGACAGTACAGGACAGGACAGGACAGGACAGGACGGGGCAGGCCGCTGGGTCCTCGACCAGCAATTAAACGCTTATCGAGAAGTTGGCCAAAAAGAGAAAGCGCCCTGCAGGCGAGAGAAAGAGAAAGAGAAGGAGAAGGAGCAGGAGCAGGAGATGACAATGAGCTGGCTTTCATATAATTGAGGTTATGGCCAACGCATGCCACCTTTGGCCCAAACTTTTCCGGCAGCAAAAAAACAGCTCTTGTTCTCCGCTCTCCTGGCAAAAGGTTCCGCCGGCGCACACAGAATAAGTTGAAATGTGTCCACCTGGCACACCTCACCTCTTTGTGTGGGCGGTGCGGGTGTGGGTGTAGGTGTGGGTGGGTGCATATGCGGCAAATAACTGCAGACAAAAGCTGAAGAAATTAATTAGGGTCTCCGTCTCCGTCGGCTCCTCCTCCTCCTCCTCCTCCTTTGCCATCATCGCCGTCATTATCATCAGGATGGCGTAGGCAAGGAGCCCGAACCCGTCTGCGCCTGCATCAAAACTCTGGCAAAACGGATGTCACCCGTAAACAAGGCAGCTGGCAGAAAGGGAGCACTGTCTGGGTGGAGAGCGGGACGGCAGCAGGGACAAGGACAGAGACGGAGGCAGAGACAGGGACAGCTAGCACGGGGAAAAAAGAGTCGGCAAACAAATCGAGTTGTTGGCATGGAAATTAATTGCTGCAAATTGAGTAATGATGTTTGGCCCCTGTCAGACAGACCCAGAAAGTTAAAAAAAAAAAGTTCAAAAACAAAAAAGTCATGTGGAAACAAAGAGAGACAGCGCTTGAAATTGTAATTATATAACGTTTGGGGTTCCCGAAAGTTATAGTTTTTACACGGAATTTGTTTAAACTTTGTGTAGTTAGCACATTCTAAAGTCGAATAAATTGTTTCAACTTTATGTAGTTAACACATCAAAATAAACAGTAAAATAAACCTTTTATGTTGCAGAAATGTTCTGCATTAAAAACCAAGAAGAAAAAACCAAACCAGACTAAAATCTGTTGAGTTTAAGCCAAGTAACGATCAAAAAACCACAGAAGAAGTTCGCGATTCTTGACCCAACAAAAATTAAAGGGGTCACATCGTCAAAATTCTCAAAAATTGCCCAAAAAATTATAAACCTGGTTTTAAATGCAGAAATGTTCTCAATTGAAAACCAAGAAGAAAAAACCAAACCAGACTGAAATCGGTTGAGTTTAAGCCAAGTTACGATCAAAAAACCACAGAAGAAATTCGCGATTCTTGAGCCAAAAAAAATTAAAGGGGTCACATCGTCAAAATTCTCAAAAATTGCCCAAAAATTATAAACCTAGTTTTAAATGCAGAAATGTTCTCCATTAAAAACTAAGAGGAAAAAACCAAACCAGACTGAAATCGGTTGAGTTTAAGCCAAGTTACGATCAAAAAACCACAAAAGAAATTTGCGATTCTTGACACAAAAAAAAAGAAAGGGGTCACATCGTCAAAATTCTCAAAAATTGCCCAAAAAATTATAAACCTGGTTTTAAATGCAGAAATGTTCTCAATTAAAAACCAAGAAGAAAAAACCAAGCCAGACTGAAATCGGTTGAGTTTAAGCCAAGTTACGATCAAAAAACCACAGAAGAAATTTGCGATTCTTGACCCAAAAAAAATTAAAGGGGTCACATCGTCAAAATTCTCAAAAATTGCCCAAAAAATTATAAACCTAGTTTTAAATGCAGAAATGTTCTCAATTAAAAACCAAGAAGAAAAAACCAAACCAGACTGAAATCGGTTGAGTTTAAGCCAAGTTACGATCAAAAAACCACAGAAGAAATTTGCGATTCTTGACCCAAAAAAATTAAAGGGTCACATCGTCAAAATTGTTAAAAAGGGGCCAAAAATCGAGTTTTGAATGCAGAAATGTTCTCCTGTAAAAACTAAAAAGAAAAGAACCAAACCAGACTGAAATCATTTGAGTTTAAGCCAAGTTATGATCAAAAAACAATATTTCAATATTTATCTCTATTTAACTTTTTTCCTGACTTTCTACCTTTCTGTGTCTCTATGCAGATGCGATAAATGGATAGAGAGACAGAGAAATAGATCGAGAGAAAAATAAAGGAAGATAGAGGGAAAACTTATGTTCTGTCAATTGACTAAGGACAACGCTAAGGAGCATAAGTAAACGAAGAATTAAATAAACTTCTAGCTGAAATCCCTATGAAATATTCCGCTGAATGAAGCGGAACAAAAAAAGAGTACCAATATTCGACCGTGACAGGACTCGAACCTGCAATCTTCGGATCCGAAGTCCGACGCCTTATCCATTAG
>VNJV01012622.1:0-36706 GCA_008042635.1 Drosophila nikananu
CAGATATTCTTGTGAAACTTTCTGACGGGTATTATAATGCTGCAAAAGGTATATTTATTAAGCAAGCAGTAAGGTGAGAGGGTATTCTTGGGTAAGAAACAGCCATAAAGTCGTAAGTTCTATGATGTCTCCAAAATTCAACCATATACTAATAAATAAATAAATATTTTTTGTAATATAAACACACTCCTGGGCCATTGTTTTTATGTCTTAAAAATATTTATGATAACATTGCTTATAAATACCAGTTGGAATAAAAACACCATTTAGCCAATCTTAAGTTTATGTGTAACCACCCAGAGTACCATACCTTTTCCTTCTTATTTTTTCCAGCCATTGAAGTATTTTGCAAAAAGCCAGGACTACAAAAAAACCTTGAAATTTTGTGACGTCTCGCGGGGAAAGTGCGGAAAGGGGCGAAAAGTAAAAGCCAACGACAGGAGCCCCATCAACGAGAGTAATAACAATAATAATAATAATATTGCAAAGTCACGGGCAATGATTGAAATTAATGGATTCCTAAATGCTCAGCGTCATCGCGCAGTGGCGCCTCTTAACCCTTTGCCTTTGGGGTGTTAACCCGCCGCCGACAAATTGTTGCTGCGGTTGAATACTGCGCACTGCGATTTATGTTCCCTTCGCAGGGCTTCTCGGGGTTTAATTTCATTTAAATGCTCACCAAAATCGCTTGGCATAACTTGCGGGCTTCAGATTTACTTTGTTCTTGTGAAAATTCAACTTTAGCCTAACTAATTTTGTAATTAAATTAAATGAAATTAAATGAAGCTAAATCATCACCATGTTCTGGTTGAAATTACATGCTTTATGTTATGTTTTCCTAGCGTTTATTTCGTCACCTGATATGCGCAGGACTTCAATTTCCCATTAAGCTTTGTGTGCTTTTATTTTTGAGAAATTTCCTCACTTTTCTAAGAGTTTTTTTTTTTTTGTAAATTTTTCAAATAATTTCTATTCAATTCGCTGGTTCTCCCCCTCCACTTTTCTTTGTTCATTGAATTCTATTTATAAATTTGCACCTGACTGCACGCCCTCCCCTAGCTACCACGCCCCTCCATTGTTGGCGTCTCCCACCTGCGTCCTCCCCCGCTCCTCCTCCGCTCCTCCTTGGTGTTCGCAATCATAAAGGGCAACGAAATGTTGAACAAATTTTTATGGCTGCACAAAGCAACGGAGAGCGACAAAGCGAGAGACCAAGGCGAAAAGTCACCAGTCCGAAGGATGCACGGAAAATAATTAATTGAAAGTTTAAATCAATAGTGTTATTTATGATAATTAATAAAAATATGAATACTATATAAATTATATATAAAACTGGGCATAATTATTTTTGAAAGTCAAAAAGTTTTCTTTAAACTATGGCATTACTTTTTTCATTAATTTAAGGAATACTTGAAGAATTTTAAATGCTTTTAGGCCAATTTCATGTAGAATTTATATTTTATTTTATTATTTATTTATACTACATACTCTAATTTATATATTTAATATTTGTAAATATACAATAATATAAATTATAATTATAATATAAATTATAGTATATACTATAAATAAATAATAAAATATAAATACTACATTAAATTGTCATTTATATTATAGTACCTATATTTTATTACTTTTTTGTAGTAGACACTATCATATATAATATTTATGTATACATATTAATAAATACTTTAACATACACAAAATGCCTTAATTTAAGAGCCTCACTGATACAAATCTGGCAAGTAAATTTATATCATTAATAGATTAAAAATCAACATTTTAATTACGAATGAAATGTATTATAAACAACCCCTGCAAGATACTTTATTACCTTCAAAAATGAGACATCTTTTGGTAGACCTATAAAAGCTATCCCCATCACTTTTATTTTCTATGTTATACCATAATTTATTTTTATGTAAATTCAATAATAAAATGTACAAAAGAAAATAAAATATTTAAGATTTTATTGAATCAGAATCCAGAAAGGAATCTAATTTCCTTGCAGTTTGCAAAAAGGATCATGAATTTGTATCATAACCAAGCCAAAAATAAATTTATTTCTATTTGGAAGGCTGTTCAGTTCTGTTTTTTATTTGGTTAACAAATCTACAAATATAATTGTATATTTAAAAACTATATGATTTTCTTGTAATTTTTCCAAAATTTTAGCGATGGAACCCCTTATACAATTTGTACATTTTATTTTCATCCGAACATCGGCTATGCTGATCAAGAATATATATGATATATTGGATTAGAAATGACTCCTTCAAGGCGTTTCCAGCTCCTGACTAAAGTTATAAATTTGAATATGAAAACTATTTAGAAATATCCTCAGAGGGTCACCAATTTTCTCACAGTGCACCCAATGCCATGGCAGCGCAGCCAGCCGTCTGCCTTCCCCCTGCGGCATCGCCCCCGCTCTTCGGTTTGTGGTTGTCGCTTTTGTGGCTGCCTCCGAATTTTCTTCCCTGCCCCGAATTTTCTCTCTCTGTGTTGCCGCCGCCGTCGCGCCTTTTAGTATTAATTACAAATGAAATTTTCTTATCACTTCTGTTGCCGTTGACAACTTTCTGTCTGCCGGCCCGTCTGGATCGGTCCCCCGGGTCCCGACCCCGTCCCCGTCCCCGTGTCCCTGCCCTTGGCCCATTGTTTAGGGCCAATAAGCAAAAATAGTTGCTGCTAATTGTTGTTTGCCGTTTATGGTTATGGCCAATGCGTGCTAATTGTCGCCGGGCCAACTCCCTCCTTCGAGGCTTTTCAATTTCAACTTCGATGCTGAGTTTTATTTCGTTCTATATTGTGTGCTTTTTCCCTAGGAAATTAATGGCGACACTTTAGTTGCGCTCGATATTGTTTGCCTTTTCCTTTTGATTTTAGCTACCCTTTTTGGGGCAGAGGACACGTTGGGTATAGGAAAATCTGTAGAATATATTTTAGGTAATATTTATAATATTAAGGAGAGTAACTTTATATTTATAATTTATTTTTGGTATTAAAATTAAGCATAAATAGTTGGGACTTCTTTGAAAGCTTAAATGCTTTTTGATCGAAGAGTTTCAAGGAGAACAGGGGGAAGAGTATTGAATTATTCGATTCTTTGGGGGTTACTATACCATATCCCCATTTTCCCTCTTTGTTTCCGGTGCTTTCTTTGCCTTGTGCCCAGTTTCGTTGGGTTCCCTCTACTTTCTTTCTATTTTCTATTTTTTTGTTGTTATTTGTTTGCTGTCCTCGTCGTCGCTTGTCTATTT
Source organism: Drosophila nikananu (assembly GCA_008042635.1). Classification (NCBI taxonomy): domain Eukaryota; kingdom Metazoa; phylum Arthropoda; class Insecta; order Diptera; family Drosophilidae; genus Drosophila; species Drosophila nikananu. The sequence continues at coordinate 3,261 of VNJV01012622.1, forward strand.
AAAAAGCACGTAAACATGGCCGACTTCTGGCGCGCCCAAATCAACAGCAACAACAATAACAACAACAACAACAATAAAAAACAATAACAAAAACACTGCCAGGATAATGGGAGAAGGGAGCAGAGCAGAGCAGAGTCCTGTTGGGGGCAGGGAGAAAAAGGATTGACGTGCGCATTTTAGTCACGCTGTCGCGGGTTTTTGCCTTTTTGCCATTTTAGCTGATTGTTTTTGTTGCCGCTGCTGCTGCTGCTGCTGTTGTTGTTGTTGTTTGCCAGGACACGAGTAGTTGTTGCTGCTGCTGTTGTAGCCACCGTAATTTGTTGTTGCGGAGCGCCGCCAGGATACACACACGCCATGTGCTGTGCTGTGTGCTGTGTGAGGGACAGGAGAGTATCAGGACATCGAGACATCGTGCGCCCGCGGGTAACTTAATATTTTGTTGATGTTTGCCCAACTTGATTATATCTATCACTATCATAATATATCCCGCACTCCATCCCAAAAAGAAAGAGGCGCCCCGTCCTCGGAGACATATGCAAATTTTTGTTGCTGGCGGGAGATTGGACAGCAGCGAAATGGTCTCCAAACTGAATTATATGGGGAGCGGGTGATAGGGATGTGGGTGGGCACATTATAATGAGACTCTATGTAATCCTGTGTGCTCCTCGGGCCCACTGACTCTGAATTATCACCGTGTTTACAGGGACTTGGGGAAAGAATTAATGGGGCAGCACTTCTTGAACTTATTCGGGGATAGTTCAAGGTTTCCCTGTATCTTTGAAAATTCTAAGCCTTTTTTCCTGAAATTAAAAGAATTAATCATTGCTGTTGATTAACTCTTCAGGTTAAGCCTTCGCTTTTCGCATCTGCAGAGTTCTTATAAAAAATATAATCATAATTCTAGGGGTCTCAAAATTAACACTTTACTAGAAAGAACTAAGTTTTTATGCATATCTAGTGGAAAATATTTGGTATATATAATTCACATGTGTGCATACGTAAATATTAACACATGTAAAATTAAATATTAAAGTTCAACTAACTTGATAATATGGATATTAGAAATATTATTGCCATATGGCAGCACAATATTATTCAAATGTATTTATACCTACGACAGCTATAAACTAGTCTTGTCTAAATTTATGCTCTGCTATCTTACAGTCCGAAATGTTGAAAATAAAATTGATTTAAGACAAAAATATTGCACTGTTAAAGTACTTATTAAATATATTGATACAGTATCAATATGAAGACATTTTGAGCAACAACAAAAAACGTTATACAATAAAACATAAATTTAAAACTCAACATAAAAACCCTAAAAACCCTACAACTTCCTTGAAAACTATAACATTTTACTTAGACCTCCTTTAAATGCCCTCTCCATACACTCCCCTTATAGATTTTCCCAAAGCCAAACTAAAATATATAGTAATCCAAGTAATCGATTCGAATCTCCTAATTGCCCTGCACAACAGCTAGTACAACATTACGTATACGCCATGTTCGCCCTCCCCCCTTAAAGAGCTTGTCAAGTTAATTGCTTACAAACAACTCCACATCGTCATCAACATCACCATCACCATCACTGGCCCCTGAATATTTTGAATATTCAAATGGAGAATAGTTATTTCAATTTAAATTGACTTCTCCGTGTTCTCGGCCCCAACCTCCTCCGGGCTGCTCCTAATTCATTTGATTTTTATGAACAAAAGAGGGGCTTGGAGCTGGCATAGTAATATGCAAATAGCCGAAGGCGTGTTCGCTGAAATCGGGAGACGGATGGATGGATGGGTACGTGTGTGGCCGGGGGAGATCTGGAGGAACATGGCGGTGGTTTCGCTCTTAAAAGCGCAAGCAAGTGAAAGCTTTCAATCAATGTCGCTGGCTCGTCAGTCCGCCGCCTCTGAACGCCTCTGACCGCCTCTTGGGTTGGCTCCATCCCCATCTCTGACTGTGTTTTTGTGGCCAGCGTTGGCTTTTAATTTCTATCGCTACGATTTCATTTTTTAGCTGCCTTCCGTTCGCTTTGCCACGGCTTGGTTTGGTTTGGTTTGGTTTGGCTCAAGTAACCATTTCCATTTTCCATTTGCCGCCCCACCGACACCAGCAAAATCCTTGCCCCTTACCCAGAGCCACGGGCCACACCTCGTTCTTTGATTTTTATTAAGTTTTGTCGACTCGGTTTCTGCTTTCCGTGTGTCCCCGGGTCCGTGGGTCCGTGAGTCCATGTGTCCGTGTATCCTGTCCGCTGCCACGCCTTGGCAACGCCCCACAGCCCCCCCTTGGCATTGGCACTCCCGTTGCCCTTCACTCGGCTAATGGTAAATGCCATTTCAATTACGAACACAGTACTAAAATTTTATGCGGCCAGTCAACGCGGCCCACACTCGCTCCTCCCCTTTTCCCGGTTTCCACTGTCGTTCCTCTGTTTTTTTGCTTTGTCGATTTCCATTTGCGCTTTAAGTGCATTTGCACAATGGAAAAGGGAAAGGAGAAGGAGCAGGAGCTGGATCGGGAGCGGGATCGGGAGCAGGAGCAGGTCACAGTGGAAGGGTATTTGGGGTTTGGCCATAATCAACCATCAATCCGCTGACATGGAGGCCGGTTTTCTACACACATTAAAGGGCTTCGCTGGGAAAAAGCAAGAAAACCGAGTAGTTTTCCCTTTAAAGATAAAAGTTTCAGGCGCAACAGGATAAGAAAAGGGGAATTGTTAAAATTAAATTAGTTACCTTACATATAAGCCATGTTATTGAATTGATATAAGAATTTGAAATGGTTTTAATGTAATTTGATTTCAGTTTTTTTTAATACAAATTAATAGTTGGGAAGTTGCCTTAGCTTTCTAAAGACCAAAAAGTTAAAGTTAAGGGAGGGAAATGTAACTATGGTAAGTCTCTCAAATGGCAGAAGTTTTATTACTTTCAGAGGTTATAATAAATTTTATTTCTATTATCAATTCCCTAAGACAATTCATTATTGATCAGTAGCTCGCAAAGCCCGGTTTATCGAGTACCTCAGAGTGGAAAATTTGAGGTGGAAATCCAAGCCCGACTGTCTCTCTTTCCTTTTATTGTTTTCCCTTCTTTCGAATTCCTTTTTCCCCACCCAAGTGACACACACACCCGAGTGTGTGAGCGAGTGTTGCCTTGTGTTTCCGTCGGTAACAAATGGCACGCAAAACACCTGTCAAAAAAACAAAACAAAAACAAGACTTGAAACAAAACGTGGGAGAAGCCAGTACAAAAAAGTCGAAAACTTTGTGAGCTCATTTCGTTACCTGCTGCAATACATGTTTTCCTTTTTTTTGTTGATATTTTTTGTGCTTGTTTGTTGCTATTCTTTGTTGCTTTTGTCACTAGTCTAACTGTCAATAGGCGCGCGTCAGGAAGTCAGACGACAACGGCAATGCAAACAATAACCGAAAACACCAAAGGAAACTGTAGAAGAATAAATTCCCGCAGGTGAATAGGGGATTACTCTTTCTATAAACTTACTAAATTTTAATAATTTATATACCTACATGTATTAAAAAAAGAAATGATATTCGAGTGCTTTAAATAAATTTATCTTCAGGCTTTCCTTAATGTCATCATTGCCTGTTTTTGGATCCTTGTGACGCAGCCTCTCCTAGAGTATCGTCGGCAGAGCTGAGCTCTTCATGCACTCAGCTGGCACATGCATTTTGTAACGTTACCTCCACCCGCCACCCATTTTCCGCCCCCCTTTTCACCAAGTTTGTCCCAGGAAAATGGATGAAAGCGCATCCTGGCAGAGAGAGAGAGAGACACCGAGGAACCGCAGTCACTTTGGCTTTGCATTTTTTGTGAGCTCGGGCTTTCCAGGTGCTTGTGCGACGAAAGCCGATGAGGAAACTTCCAGAGGGAAACTGAGAGAAAGCGGGGCCCCAGGATGAGACCTGCATTAGGCAACAGGTGGCGAGGCTTATTCCCCGCCGGTGATCACTCCGCCTTTGCACTCCCCAATTCGCTCGCTAAGCCCACAAAATAAACAAAGCAGCGGCCGAAGAAAACCCACTTCATGCGAAGATGAAAAGCCGAAAAACGGGAGAGAAGGCTGCACTTAAATATTAGCAAAAGTTTTTCTTTGAGAGAGAAACGGAGGCAGCCAGGGAGAGAGAGAGAGAGAGAGATGACAGGTTTAAGCGTGCATTTTCCACTGACACTGATTTGTTGCCTTTGGCTGGAGAGGAAAACTGGAGAGGGAAACTCTTGAAAGAGGCACTCAAACCAAAATTAAGAAAGCGATCTCTTAGATAATTATTAATTAGGAAGGTTCATAGAACCTAACACTGAAATATTATTGTTATTCAATGATAATAAATATTAAAATTCTTTTAAGGCATCTTCTCTTGTTGATCTACGATTGTAAATATTTTTAGCTCTTCAAATATTTTAATACATATTTTCTTTCAGTGCCAAAACATGGCTGAACAACTGACTGACATTACTTGTTTGCTTCCGAGAGCAACTACTTGGCATCCCGTGCCTTTAGCCCACCTTTCTGGGCGGGATTTGCACTTAAACTTTGGCAAGTTGTTGCTGCTGCTGCTGCTGCTGCTGCTGCACTCATTATTGTCAAGTTGCCTTTTACACATTCTACTCATTTGGGTTGCACGAGGCACCGACACAGCCACACTAGTGAAGGCGGCGGGTGGAAAACCAGCCACAATGGAAAATCCCCAGGCCAAAATGAAGGTTGCCTACGACTTTCTGCCGTGCATCCATGAGTGTGCTCGGGATCTGTGGATATAACATAGCAGTTACTCCCGAACCAATCGTCCTGACAGGTGTCTAACCAGGGCCGTCGTCCGTCGGGGGGGTGCGACAGTTGGGGGAGCCACTCAAATTGCTGCTGCCAAATGGCCAGCAAAGGAGCAAACAGTGAAAAGTTGAGCGAGCCCCCTTTCTGGTGTCATTTTCCCACACAGCACAGCACAGCGCAGTCCGGCCGCCAGCTGAAGAGTTTTAATGATGTTGCTCGACTGTCTCCGGCTTCACTTGCAGCTGCACCGCTGAGTGACCGGATGACCGCAACATCAACGGTGGGCGGTCCGCCCGGCAGGCAGGAGGTGTGGAGGGGAGAGTGCCCAGTGCCCAGCTACCGGAGAGCTTCGGGAAAAGTGCCACAGCAATTTCCAGTGTTACCATTAGGCAAACAAAAGATGAGCAAATATTGAAGAAATTATATTTTTCTGTATATCAAATTGAGGGATAGTCCCTTTAAACACCATTAATACTTAAATATACCATTTTCCCGGAGATTTAAAAAGTGTCTGAAAACGAAACCGAGTGCCAGGCTAAGCCCGAATTGTTGCCACATTTTCCACCGGGGACACTGTGGCTTGTTGGCGATATGAAGTCGACGGACAGGACAGGCCAAAGGACGAACGAACGGAAGGCCGGACGGATGGACGGGCTAACTAGCACAGCAGCAGCAGCAGCAGCAGCAGCCAAGTGACGGCGCAGTTAATTAGTCTAAGTGGAAATGGGTGCACAAACTTTAGGCACGCTCCTCCGGCTCCGAGTCCTTCTCATCCAGCTGCTCCTTCTGCTCCTCCGCACCGCCACCCATTGTTGCCTCCAATTGCTACTTTCACTGCCTGCACTTCTTCCGCTCCTTGTGCCTTGGCCGCCCCTTCAGCTAGCTTCCCGCATCCTGCATCCTTTCTACTCTGGTTTTTTCTGTGAACCCAGGCTCTCTCCTGGCTGTGTAGCTCCTGCCAATTGCTGTTCACTTTTCGGCTGCAGCCATTTAAAATGGGCATTGAGCGTGTTGCTGCGCCTCGGAATTCATTGTACAGGGTAGCAGGGCAAGGGAAATGGGTGTTTAGGGATCGCCAGTGGATGGAAAGTATTGGGAAATTATTGAACTTGACCAGGGAGGGCTTAAAACAGTAAGATATCAGTATGTAAGGGCTGTAGATACTGTCATAATACCCCACAATATCAAATACTTCCCTAGATCATATGCTTTTGGGCATTCCCTCTCCATACCCTCGGCTCTTCCTTGGTTCCTGGCTGCTGGCTGAGAACTCTGGAGACTCTCGAGCGAGCAGCAGGCCGAGTCGACCGCTGAAGGGTTCAAGTTGAATGTATTCATTTGTATTCATTACACTCGCCGTCCAAAGACAGCGGAATGCCCCCGAGGGAAGCTCGAAGATACGTTGGCAGCAAATCCTATTCACCCGATTCAGTTGAGTATATTCGAAGGATAGCCACGGGAGTCCCCGAATTATTATTCACTTTCTGTGCCGCGTGCACTCCGACTCGATCGGAGCTAATGTTCCTGCATGAATTTTCACTTAGCCCTGCAATCGGATTTCCCGTTCACCTTGGGGTCCCACTCATAATGCAGTTAACCCCGCCTCCCCCCCAAAGAGCAAATGTGGCCGAGGGGGCGGAAAATGGGCAAAAGCCTTGAATATCTATCGTCGGGTGGCGGGACACCCGCAAAATGGTGGCCAAACATTTGCAATTCTTTTGAAATCATCATTACGCCGAGGCAGAAGGTCTGAGAAGGGTTGTGTAAGGATATGGGGAAACCTTGTGGTTGTTTTGGGTGGTTGGGCTGCCCGGGTGGTGCAAAGTTTCCCGCAGCGCCGTCGGAGAACACACATTCTTCATTAGCCGCGTGGCACATTTTTCTCCGAGGTTTCTCCTGCGGCAAGCGCTGCAAAGTATGCTACCACTTTCAAGGGCCTAAAGGGGCCAACAGGGCGGGCCAGTGTCTGTGTGTGTGTGTGAGATCCAGAAAGTGTCTGCACTGGGAAAATTAAGGGGTAATACCCATAAAGTTCGTGACATTAAAGATTGCTTATATTTTAGTTTTAAAGGCCCCTTTTGACCTCGTTTGATAATACAACTTTTATTTATTATTTAACATTGTTATCATATTGTCATCAGAATAAATACCAAGTTATTTTTGAGATAAACTCTTACCATTCTGAAATGTTAATTTCCTTATTTCCAACTAAATATAAATTAAGAACAATAAATGCCACAAGAGTTATATAAAGTTTTAAATTATTAAACCAAGCTAAAAAGGGACTTTAATCCCCCGATGATTTGTGCGAGTTAAAACATCCTTTCCTTCCTTCTATGTTTTTTTAATTTCTTTATTTTTAAACTATTTCTACTTAATTTCTCTCAGTGGGGATGCATGTGTGTGTGGCTGGCCATGATAAATGAGGCATTGGCATTTATTTTCGTTTCAGTTTCATTTCGTTTCGTTTGGTCCCAAGAAATCGATGTCTGCTGATTTTTCAGCCTGCCCCACTGAAAATTACATTACTCGCTCTTGGCCGGGAAAAGCGGAAAATGCGGCCCGCTAGTTCCACTAAGCGCACACAGGTGGCGCTAATGTGGCCGAAGCACCTTGAATGCTCTTGATTTGTTGCCAAGCCAAAGGAAATTATGCCAATTTTTTGCCAAACTCCGCAAGGTGTGCGTGTGATTGTGATTGTGTGATTGTGTCAGTGGGCACTGCGGGCTTGTGTGGGTGCTGCCACGACCTTGTTGCTTATTTATTTGAAAAGAAAAGAAAAAACGAAGGGAAAAAGAGAGTGTGGCCGGGATACATACCATATACACTCGGTAAATGTCCAATGAATTGCTTAAAATTCAAGTTCTTTTTAAATTTCTTAAGCCGTGTGGCAATCTTTCCACGAAAATTAACATTATTTTCTATATAAAATATTATATTTCAATATTTTCATATAAACTTGGATCCTTTTAGCTATTTGAAATCACCGCCGACAAGTATGCAAATTACCCTTAATGCAGTTTGTTGCCTTTGAGTCAGTTTTCTGTCCGGGGAGTTTATGGTATCTGCTTCGGTTTCGACCGGGGACCACTCTCGGTTGTCAGCGCTTTTTTAGCCACATTTATAGCCCGGTTAGCAGATGCGGAATCTGTATCCGAAACTGACTCGGAATAGGAATCAGAGACACTTGGAAATCAAATCGCATTGCTATTAAATCTGCCCAGCCAAGCATATCTATGGGCCAGGCCAGGACTGCAACCAAAGTGGCCAATGACGATGACGTCGGCACGTCCACGGACCGAAAGAAAACTGCAAGGAGGATGGGAAGGGCGGACAGGGCGGAAAAGACGGTGCGGACAGGCCCTTTCGCCCAGTCGATGCTTCAATTTTACACATGTTTTGCATGCGAACCCAAATCCACCAAAAACAAACACGACAACTGCAGCACCACACACAGCACACAGCAAACACACCCCACACACACTCTGCAGCTACACACACTCTCCATGCCGGCTTGTTCGTGCCGGAAGTTGAAAATTTTCTCAAGCAAATTTTTGGCATTTTTACAAAACGTACTTGGGCCAATTTTATTAGGCAGTCTTTTCTTCATGCTCTGTCTTTGGTGGCGGGTACTTGGCCCAAGTTAGAGACTTTGGAATGTGGCTAAGGAAGGTTCTAAGGTACAGAAGAAGCTATAAATAAAATTTATCATTATATTATTAAAGCAGCCTACAAGAAGTTCCTATTAAATAATATTTAGCAAGTCAATTTGCCTTAAAGGGTTTTGTTTTTATCAGTATTTGAACACATATTTTTATTAATAATTATTTACCTACAAAAATAAGGGCACTTCCATCTTCGATCTACCCAGATATCTTTCTTACTTAGCTCCTTTTTTCGTCAGTTTTTCTTTTCAGGCTCTCTGTCTTTTTGGGGGCACACGCAAACATTGCAACATCGTCAACGTGCAGTCAGAAAGTTGTAATTTTAATTTAGCTTCTAACTGCCTCAAAGACACACACATACTGGCACTCGGAAAAGGGGAAGAGGGAAATGGGAAGTGGGAAATGGAAAATGGGAAGTGGGAAATGGTAGGTGGAAAGACGGGAAGTGGGCAAAATTCAGAGGTCCAAGGCGTTGAAAAGCCACAAAGTTGCACGTGCAGCCGAAGTGGTTTGGTTCCGGGAAAATGGGAAAAAGGCAAGAGGAAAAGAGGAAAAGGGCAAAACTTTGACTCCTGCCTCTCGTCACGCATGCCGCTGCACCTGCAACAGTGTGAGGGGGGCCGGAGGGGGGAATTAGGTAGCCAAATTAAATAAACGAATTTCATTTGCATTTTGGCTTCGTTTATGCTTGCCCTGGGGAAATTAATTTCAAGGAATCCAATGAAAAATAGAGGAAACACAAAGATAAGCCTTTGATAAGCAGGTTTACGACCCAAAAAACGCAACAAAAAAACAAGGCCACAAAAATATATAAATTATATGCCAAAAGTTGGCAGTCAGAAAAGTTTTTATAAAGATCACGACCGAGCAAAGTCCGAAGAAAATGGTAAGGGAAATGGGTTTTAATTAAGCAGCAAATGTAATACATTGAAAGTCAAGGAAAGTGTTAACCTTGAAATCCTCAAATTAAGCAGAGTTATTAGAGAAATACACAAACAAACTAAACAAACATGAAAAAAAGAACCAGATATTTTTAAAAATATATTTATTAATCGGGTAAATAATAACATACAAATTTAGCAATTATTCTCAACAAATTATTCACTCCCATGAACTAACCATTCTAATGGACTAGTTCATCAACTTTGCTGGGAAATTATTAAGAAACTCTTGCATGTCCGGCGGGCAAACTTAAAGCTTTAGTAACCAAAATGGCAGCACTTTAAATATTTTAGAATAGTTTTCCCACCAACTCTCCTCGGCCACTCGGGGAAACCGACTGAAAGAGAGTAAACTTAGTTTTCCCGTACTCTTTTTTATTGTTTTTCTCGTCTCTGTGAGGGCTGTCGGACTTCTTTCAACCGCCTGCCAATCTCAGGGCAAGATTTTGCAGCCTTGCCTTCTCAATAATTTGTCGGGTCGGGAAATCAAAGCGAGCGGGCCAGGGCCCTGATCCCCTTTGAGTGATTTGCTCGCTCGCCACACGGACGTTTGAAATGGAGCAGGAAAGGCGGGAATTGGGGGGAAAAACAAGCTGGGGGCGCTGACAGGTGGGGAAAAGCGAGTGAAACTCAGCCGGCAATTAAGGCGCAAATCGTTTTTGTTTCCACACACACACACACACAACGAATAATTAATGGCCGGCCATGCATTGCCATGCGATGCCGACTGCAACTGCAGCCGCCACACTCAATAATTGAGTCGGTTAATAATGCAGCATAATGCTGCATAAATTATGGCCCTAACAAATCGTAATTGGCCTGAAAATGAAAATGGAAATGGAAATGAGAGGCAGAGGCAGCAGACATCAAGTTGAGATAAAACTGCATGAGCAGCAGCAGGAGCATCTGCATCATCGGTGCGAAATGCGAAATTCAAATTCAACTGGGCAGCTGCATGAATTTTTCAGGCCAACAAATAAATGAGAGGAATCTTTAGAGGATTCATTGGTGGAAAATTCAGGCAGGTAAATTCAGAGATAAATTTGAGTGCTCATAGAAAGTGATTAATTTATTTGATTTTGTGTACTTTGTTTACTCAAAAGTAACTTGTTGCTTAAGAGCCACTTTAATGTTGCTTGCATTTAAATTAAGCCAAATAAAAAGCCCTACTAATTAACTTCATCATGAAATATTGTAGTAAACATAAGTTCTTAAAGTTCCCCCCAGTTTTGTCAGCTAATTTTCCTCCGGCAATTCTCCCTGTGGGTTATTTTTATGGACGGCACTTTTATTTAATGCTCGGTTTAAATGCTTACTTCATGGCTGCTCCTCCCTCTTGCCCTCTTTCCCTCTCGGGATGAAACATGTCCCCTTGACTTTCTGGCTGACTCTCATGTTTGACCTGCCAGGCACTCGCTTTTCCTTCAGCTTTTCCACCAGCTTTTCCCATTGTGTGTGCCACTGTGCCGTGTCAAAGTCATTCCCTCACTCATTGCACATAGAAGAGGTGTGCGCGTGATCGAATTTTGCCTCACTAATTATCCCTTTAAAAATATCAATTTAATATGAATGCAATATAAAATATTGTAGAAAATATTAACCAATTAAATGTAAATTAATTTAAGATAAATGATGTTTATTAATGATGTTTGCTTTGTATATTTTATAAACAACAAATATTTGGTGTGGTAATTTTAATAAAAAGCAAACCTATAGAGTGTCCATTGCATCTCTCTTCATTTCACAATTATTTCTTAATTAATTATTATTACTATTTATTCATTTGAAACCCAACCAAGCACGCGTGACACGACACGCGAGCATCTCTGACACGCACGACACCCACACACAAATATGGGATGCAAGTGCATTTAGTTCGCAGAGCTCAAGGGAAGCGCATTGGCTGGGCGGGGTGGCTCTCGGGGGAGGGTTTCACATGGAAGCTTCGCCCATGGGCAAGGTCAAGGGGCGAACGGTGGGCGTGTCGCCGTGTCCAGTGCATTCCGGCATGTGTGTGCGTGCGAGCGTATTGTCAGGTTAATCACTCGTTTTGTTGGCAATTACGGTTATGACCCCAACGAGAGAACAACAACAACAAAGGCAGGTGGTGGGGGGGGGGCATTGGGGCGGGGGGGCGGGGTCGCCGACTCGCAGGGGGTGGCTCCCAGCCACTTGACCTTTTGTCGTTGCCAGCGAATATCAATGAGTCCATTATGTATGAATGTCAATGATTATGGCCGCCTGACATGACACGGCCATTGGGGAAGTGGAAATTCCGTAAAGTGACGAAGCCCCGAACGAGACGGCGGCTCCTCGATAAGGGAGCCCCCAAAATGACAGTTGACAGCGTTTGGCATTTTGGCACCCTCCTGCCTCCTGCCAACTGCCTCCCGCCCCGAACGAAGGACGCAGGACGACAGAGACGACGCCCGTTGACAATAACAGCATCAATTTGCCGTCACCTGGGCGGCCCATTTCCCCCCCGGGAAAAGCTCGCAGGGTGAGGGTGGTAAATTCCAGGGGGTTGGTAAGTGCGCCTGGCCCACATCATAAAATTTTAGCAGCACGCACTGGCGAAGTATCAATGTCAGGCTGCCAGATTCCCTTTTCTATGCACAGTGGCACGAAAGTCAAAAAGAAATCAATCCGAAATAAATTAAATTTAAATGAAAATGTAATTTAAAAAAGCGAAAAGGGTATTTCTTTCATTTATTTGGATTTTTTTATGTGTTTATAATTATTTAATTAATTGTTTCTTAATTAATTCCTTTAATTAAATAAATATTTTTTACCCCAACCGTTTTATTTATTTTATTTACTGACAAATTTGTTCACTTATTTCAATAATAAACTTCAAGCAATATTTAAGAGCTTTCCTCTGGTTTGGCTCCACTGTGCCCCGTCCCCAAGCGTGTCACCTGACGGGGGGATAACTGTACAGGGGAGCCACTTCAGACGGTTTCCCGCATTTTGTTATGATTATTGTTATGATTGTTGCTGTGCTGTGCGTTGTTCTTGTTGCCTCTGAAATGCCTTTGTGTGCTCGGCTGTGAGTTGAAAAATGTGTAGGCCGCTTTTAGGGTCACATATACATTTGGGTGTACCTGAGGCCCACCCATAAACCACCCCACACTCACACACACACACAGACACAACAGGTGTCTTGGGCGAAGTGTTATCAATGCCAAATTAAGCGTAAAATGCTGTCGCACTTTAAAAGGCAAATTAGCAGCAAGGCCGAAGGCAGCAGCGGGCAAATGAGGCGTAAATAATGCACATGTGTGGCTCTTTTGGCAGTTTGGCACAATTACACTAGTCAGCAAAAATAGGCAGTCCATTAGGGGATAGTAGATATTAATGGTAACAAGAAATAACAGCGATCGAAATGGAATATGTATTAATGTGGTTTAGAAATAAAGATCAAACGATCTAATTTACTAAATGTAATTCTAAGATATAATATTTTTAATGGTATTTAAAACAATCTTATCTCGAAATTCCTGTAATTTTCAGTTCAATAATATTTCCGATGTTTGCTAGTGCTTTTATGTCTGGCCGGGATCATCTATTAGCCAAGTTTTTGCACTCGCTGGCGCCCACCCTTCTCGCCCGCTCGCATCGATGAGGCGGAAAAGAATTATGCACCCCTCTCGCCATTTCCGCTTCCGGCGGCCATTGTTGCCGTGCCATTGTTCCAGCCATTGGGAACAATTAAGCGAGAGCTTAGAACTCAACTGGAAACTGAGGACTGAGGACTCTGGGCCAGCAAACTGCCAACTGCCAACTGCCAATTGCAGCTTCCATTCAATAAAATTTAAACGTCAAAGCGGCATCGGGCCAATTATTTGTGACCGCACTGGACCCAAAACAGAGACACAAAAAAATCTCTGGAAAATTGTGCAAAAAAACAACAATAAAAGAGCCAAAAGGAGAGAAAGAATGAAAGAAAGAAGCGTCCTGGCGGGCCTTTGTCTCTGCGAATCCTTTGTTTCAGCCAAATGACGGTTTAGAGGCGTAGAGGGGCAATAAGGATCACAAACGGAGGAGCAGGGGCAGGAAAATTGGTTGGCAGCCACGGAGGAGACTGAGGAGTCAACGACGCTGGCGGGGCATTGTGCAAATTAAAACTGCACTTGATTATTTCTCCTGCTAATTTTCATTGTTCAAACCAAACAAAAAAAAAGGAAACAGAGAAAAGCAGCAGCAAATGAAGAAGCAAGAAAGCTTCAAGAGTCTAAAAGGAGAAGAAACGAGAAAACTCAGAAGACGAAGTACATTTACTTGATGGATTATATATTAAGGCAGGCTTAAATAATTTTAAATAATTAATTAAGTGTTGTAGATATTAGATCTGTCAGACTTTGGAAAATTTATAAAGAAGCCAACAAGTTTTGACAGTGACCATGACAGACTTGTAAACTTGTATATTTTTCCATTCAAAAGTAAACCTAAAACTGGGAAAGATTTATTTAATATTATTTTTTGTTGCATACTTTCTTCTGGGAAATAAAAGTGTAACATCATCCGTGGGACAGTGGCTTTTCATTAGCAAGGCGAGGCGTGGCAACTTAAGCGATTTGGGGACGGGACAGGACCCGTCTTGAAGGGTTGTTTTCTCTTTCAATTCTGGCCACAAATTGAAAGCAAAATGCCAGCGACGAGGCTGATGATGATGACCAGCACAACAGCACAACAGCAGCAACGACTTTTGGCAACAATGAAACAATGAAAGGCGAAAAGGCCAAAGGGGGCCAGAAGGAAGGACGGAAGGAAGGAAGGAAGATCGAAAGACAGCAGAAACAGATTGAAATCAGTTTGAAAACAAGCGAAGCGGAAAAATGCACGACCCGCCGAGGCCAACAGCCGGATGAGAGGACAAAAGGGGATGCTGCAGCAGCATCCAGCAGTTGGCCATGGTTAAGTGCTGGAAATTATGTTATGCTCCTCGCCGTCGTGGCCCATTGTTTTATGTCTCCATTCGAGGATTATTGGTCATGCATGAGAGGTCGCCACCCCCCAGCCCCCAGCTCCTCACTCACTCGCTGATTAACTCAATGAATAAACCAAAAGCCCGGCACGAGGCAGCAGTTGCTGGCCATTGTTTGGCCAACAATTCAATTGCCGGGACAATATTTTCGGGCCTGCAAATCGAAGGTGAAAACGAAGGGTAAATTAATGAAGTTTTCGGAACGAACGGCGGGCAAGTATTACAAAAATATTATGCATATATATTTTAAAACACAACATCCAACAGTGCTGGTTACAGGCTAAAAAAATACACAATTTTCTGGGTAAACTGATCTTAAAAGCCCATTCGAAATGTAATTCCACCATTCAGCAGCAATGTGGCACTGTGTGAAACAGTTTGGCAATCATATTTCCATCTGCTATTTTTTGATGGCTGCCTCCCCCACCCGCCACCAAACAACTCACAATCGATGCGATTTTCCAACGCACACATGCACATTGAAGAATAATCTCAACTAAGACCGAGCAACAAGAACAAAAACTCAAAAACTGGCTGGGCATAACAAACAAGCAACAACAATGCGAAAACTAACTGAAGAAAAAGTATAATTTCCATTTCAAATTGAATTTTCATTTGCCCAGCGAGTGGGGGGGGGGAAAGAAGACAAGATATGTATGTACATCGGGGGAGATGTGTGTATATTTGTATGGATATATCCGGTGGCAGCTTACCATACATAGATAAGGAGCAGAAGCTGGCTAAATATTTGGGCAAAAGCGAAAATCAATGTCCTGACGCGGCCAGTTTAATGTTTTCGGGATTACAGCCTGCCTGCTCCGTCTGCCGCCCCCAAATTTCCCATTTTCCCCCCAAACATACACACATACCTACATACATATACATATATATGCTCCGACGTGCAGCAACTTAATTTACCATTAACACACACAGACACAGGCATAGAGACAGGCAGAGGCACAGGCACAGGAAAATGGAGAAGCTTCCATGTTTCTCCTCACCTTTCTGTAGTTGTTGTTATTACCGCTACCCTGGGCCATTGCACAGGAGCAAACAACGTCTCTCCGCCGCCCCTCATCTAGCTGCCCAGAAGATCCTGTTTACCCCCTTCGCGGCGCGGCTGCCGTGTCCTGATAGCTACGTGCCACATTACGTAGCCGACTGGTGGGCCGCCAGTAGGAGAGCAACAAAAATTAAATAAAAATACACCAAAGCGCAGGTAAGCTGCTCTAAAAGAATCAACTATTTTCTCTGTGTCACAACTTGCTGGGATCTAAGAAGCGAAGCTCTTTGGCTGCCCAAAAAAAAAACCAAAAGATCGGCTTTTTAAAAATATTAAAATTGATCTGAAAATGAACTAAAACTTGGATACAATTGGGTGATTATTGAAGAACTAGAGTTATGGGCTTAAGAACTTTTAAGTTATTACAAAAGTAAGTTAAAATAGTCCCAGAAGTTGAAATTAAAATTACTCCAAATTTAAATACAATAAGTTGACTTTGAGTTGTGGTTTGTAAGACTTCAAAGTTGGCCCACAACCCAATTACATGTTGTATAAAAAACAGCCTAGTTTATCCACCACAATACACTTAAAAAATTACCAAAAAAGAAGACAAAACTATGGCTTAACTATAGTGTTATTTGCAGCTTAGAGGTCCTTAGGCAGGGCGGCTTATGATCTCCCATCGGCATACACTCATGTGAAGCACTGCAGGGCACTGAACTCTGACTCTAAATTTCGCTGCCAGTAGCCTGCCAATTTTTCTTTTTTCGAATTTTTGTTTATTTCCGACACGAACCGACAGCGGCAGCTGCGCGACCCAGCCAAAAATCATTCCCGAAATTGTTATTTCAATTTGATTTTCAAGGGGGAGGCAGACAGGACCTCGGCGAAGCGAATTACTTAAGCCGTTTCGCTGAGCGCGAATTAATTTATTAGTCCTGGCCAGAGCACCCGTCTTACTCCTCTTCACTCTGTCCGGCTGCACTCTTTTGATTTCCCACACGTGCCGGTGGATAGAGGGGGAGGAGGGGAAAGTCGGTGGGTGGCTGGGGGGGGGGATGGTGCCAGCTCAGGTGCAAGCTGCAAGCTGCAAGCTGCAGGTGCAACTGTCCCAACGCTCACGGCTGATTTATCGTTCATGAAATTTATGTTTAGTTTAATCGAATGGGGCAAACAAAAATTGTGCAGAGCGAGGGAGAGTCGAAGGGGGGGAACCGGCCTGCTTATCGCTGGCCAGTCGAGGAAAATCCCTAGTTTTTCCCGCCCGTCCGCTTCTCCCAGCAAAAGTTTACTTAAGCACAGGAGGCGCTGCAAAATTAAGCAGCAGCAGGAACCACTCAAAGTGAGGGGATTTTTTCGGTCGGATTTTGCAGGGGCACTTGCCCCGGTGGGTGGTTTGCCTGTTTTATTTTCCCAAGCCCCTTCGCCTCACCACTTCTACCCCCCGCCCACTGCCAAGCCACTTCTCCTCGAGCGTTTACTGCTGCAACTCGCAGACGCAACTATTGCAAAATTTCAACGTGAATTTATTGCATGAACATTTCTTTTTCCCAGCCTTTTTGCATTTTTTTCGCCTTCCTCATCTTCGTGATATTTTCGTTTTTCCCCTCCCCCTACCCCCCATATACATACATACATATATATTTCCCATGTTTTTTATTATTATTTTTTTTCCACTCTTATTTCGTTTTTTGCTTGTTTTTTGGGGCCATGCAGTGGGACTTTCCTCTTCTAGTTTTCGTGCCTTTTCCGACGTGTTCTCAGAGCTCAGCGCAGAATTTTCCTGCGGCCTGTCTATATAAAGTAGGAAAAGCAGAGCATATATACGCCTCGATATGGTATTTGTGTCTGTGGTCCCCATACATATATAGGTATATAAAGTAAAGTAAGGTAAATGATAGTAAATATTTAGCAGTTGCAGCTTTTATGGGTCTGCCAGGAAGGTCACATCAGTGTCGGCGGGTCAAAGCCTGAGTTACACAGGGGCCCCTGAAATATAAATCATATTTAACCTTAAATGTTCCCCCAATAAGAACATTCTATACTTATTAGTCGGCCATCGGGTCTCGCACTTCTCTGGCTAATTAGGACCCTCCTCGGAGTCACCATCCTCCGAGTCACCTTCCGATTCCTTCTGCTTTTGGGCTCCCAGCAGCGCAATATGTTCTTCGATTGCACAGATACTAGCAATGAGCAGCTCTGATATCTGCAGCACCTCCTTTTGTAAATCAAAAAGTTCACGAACCATGCTCATCAGCTCCTTCTTGTCGTTGTCGTTCTTGTTGGACTGAAGAAGCTGGACTTGGAGCTCAAGCCCTGGATTCTTGGGTGCGGAACTCATTGTTGTTGCGCATAAACGAAATGGTTTTGGTGGAAATTTAACGAAAATCCAAAATTACAAGTAGAAATCTAGAGCTGCTTCCCTAGCAAGCAATTCGTTCTCACTGTATCTGAGGTGATTCCAAACTGAAGATATTAAATTCCCCGCCTACTGTGGACCCTGAAAGTCCATAACCAAGGATAACTAGATTCAAGGGAAGGAAATGTATTAAATATGGGCATTCAATATAAATTTCTCAACTCCTTAAGCCCCTTAAAAATATTAGTTTTCCCCACTATACGGCTTCAAATATATTATTGTAATATTTTCGTGGACATTTTTGTAAATTATTCACCCATTAAAATTTCACAAACCTCGTGTGCTCCACTGAATTCCTGAATTTAAGCCATCGTTGATAACCAAATTGTTGAATATTTAACTGGCAATTGGCAATCGCTCGCCGTTTTTTCGCTTAATTTAAAATTTGATCAAATTTGAAATGGAATCTCTTTTGTTGAAGCTAAAACTTTTCTACATTTGCATCTATCGATCGGAGTTTCATTGGCCAAATGCAAATGAAGATGCCTCGGGAAATAGCCGATTTTCCTCCAGCCAGCAAGTTGGCCTAAGTAGCCTCGATTAATGTGCAAACTTTTTGGCCACTTGCATCCGTTTCTGGTAATTTCAGGGTCTGCAATTTATTTATTTATTCTGTTGCTCATTATCTGAGCCAGGAGGTGGGTGGTGGTGGTGTTTCTGGTGGTGGCACCGCCTGTAATTAATGTGGAATTTACGGGGACAGATCTGTGGCATTGATAAGACTGCGGGGCGAATGCACAGGAAACTTGTGGGGGAACGTGACTGCAGTTGCTACACTGGGGAATGTACACAGATATGTGACTTCAAGTGTACCAATCTAATGCCTAATCTTTTAGGGGGGTTGTATTTTAGAGGGAGCTTATATTTTTAGTAGTAAATATTACGTATTCATTACTTATAATTAACACCAAGCAAAAACATTATATTACTCAAGGTGAGTAACGTGGGTACAGTTAAACAATTATGTAAACAATCAAAACTGTGCACTGCTCTCATCTTGGGAAATTTTGAAGCGTTATATTGTTACATTAGAAAGCATCTATGGCTGCAGACAAAGCTTACATCATACATCACAGATCACACAGAACAGAAAACAATTGCTAAAAAGTGGGCCCCAGAACAGGTCTAAAGCTACCTCCCTCTTTCTGGAATTAAACTACATTTTAAGAGAGAGTTTTCCCAATTCTAGAGTGCCTAAGATCTCCATGGATTTATGGATCTCCATCTCAAGACTTCGATCATATTCCCCCCCTGAGATCTCCTGGCTTTTCCCTCAGTGCAATGGTTGATGTTGCTATTGCCCCCCGCTGATGTTAATGTTGATGTTGATGTTGCTCTACTTGTTGTTTGCCCAACTTGCAGTGCAGCAAGTTATGCAAGCTCGTGTCAGGTTGATGGGGAAATTTGCATATCGCATATCGTTGACACGGTTGACACTGACCCCAAAGGGAAGGGCTCCGGCGTGGCCTGTGTTGCCCGTGCCACCTGAGGGCCTGAGATGGGGGCGAATTATTCAATTTTTCGACTAGATCAAAGCAGGCGCCAACAGCGCAGGAGGGCGGGCCAATATTAATTTGATAAAGGGGGGGGAGGGCAAGGAGGACACTCGTCGCAGGACTCACCTTGCATCCGGGTGAGGAGCAGGAGCAGTGTGCAGCACAGGGCCTGCAGCAGCTCCATATTTCATCAGCTCTGAGTTATGCCAACGCGACTCCGTCTCCGTCTCCGACTCCAACTCCAACTCCGAGTCCTACTCCGACTCCGGATCCGGCGAAAGTTGGCCCGTAACTTACTGCCACTGTCAGGGGGAATGCCACCGAGCGCCGACTACCAACTGCTCGCCTGCTTAACGTCCGTTTTTCCGCGCTTTCCGCGCTCCTTTCCTCCGCTCGCCGGGCTGCTCCCAGGCTTTTCCACTCGTCCGATCGGGCGAATACTATGAAACTTAAAAGGCGAACGGCATTCTGCGTAATTGCACTGCCAAGTACTGCAAAGAAACCAAAAGCGGAGAATGAGTGAGAGCTGCCAGGATTGTGGGGGCCTTAAATTAATTAGGACAACGCGGCCAGGAGCAGGAGGGACAGGTGCGTTAGGACGCAGCTTGTACCTAGTTGGTATTTATAAGGAAATATAATTTGGAAACCAAGTCTGCTAATAAATCAATTTAAAGGCTTTTAGATACATTTCAAAAATTATTTTAAAGAGTAAATAACTTAAAAGGTAGGAGCTTAATGATATCCCTATGATATTCCTAGGTTTTTAAGCTTATAAATCAATCAAGATCCTGGCTGTACCCTTTATCTCTGGTACAGGGTATGCGGTGGCACTTGTCTTGGCCATAAACGGTGCGAGGCGGTGGGTCAGGCCCTTGGGGGCATTACGTCAGAGATGGAATGCACTCGCTGCAAATGTTATTAACAAACACAATGCCATAAATACACAGCGAATACACACACATGTCCAGGAGGGGGCGATGGGCGGCGATGGTGTTTGGTGTGCCAACAAGGACACGGCAACACAACAGCAACAACAATGGTAACAACAACAACAACAGGACAACACAATGGCCACGGCTGAGTGACCTTTCTGGTCGTCAAGTAATCGCATTCGCAACGGTAGCCCCGACAACTTCGCATTTTTATGGCAACAAACGTCAGCCATAAACATTTTTATAACGCAGCCAGCAGGAAGAGCGGAAAAGCGGAACAAGAAAAGTGGGCGGCAAAAGGAAAACGCATAAACCACAAGCAAAATGAATTGTGTTTTCACTTTTTGTAATTAGCCTGCACTAAAGTGCTCCAGCGAAAGCCAATGCCCGGAGTGGGAGGGTGAAGTTACCCACTTGGCCGGAGGAGTTCTTTTCCCGGCGTCTTGAGTCCGCTTTCCGTCGGATCTAAATCATGATAAATGCACTCGCCAGGTGGAAGAAAGCAAACCTAATCAGGGAAAACTTTACAGCAGCTGCTAATCGAAGTTTAGAAAGGCATGCGAGTTGATCAATCGATCAAGGAAATTGTCCTGGAAAAGGAAACTGAAACTGAATGAGAAACTAAATCTTTTGCACAAGATATTTCCTAATTAGGCTTGAATTCAATAGAACTTGAACCTCTCTCTCAGTACGATTTACTGGAAAGGTCCAAAGCCTGCCCAAGGGCAACAAGTTTTCCACGGCAAATTGAGCCGTTTTCCTTGGCCCAAAGTCCGAACTTGTCCACTTCGAAGCTATTTGTATTCAAAATATTCATTTCACTTCGTGCCGGCCACGTCCCAGGGCCCGTTGCGACAATTTGTAAACTAGGCCTGAATAAAACATGAAAGTGGTGGAGGCCCCGAACGGCAGCGGGACATGTGACCGCTCTCCGACGGGCGGACAGTCCCTGCTCCCTGCCCCGCTCTTGGACCAAACTGCACGGTTACATAAACAGGATAATAAGGCACTTAACATGCACTCGTCGCTGTTGTCCAACACACACAACACACACACACACACACAGCCACACATAGACCCGGGAGCCCGCATTTTCCGGGGGCGGAGTGGAATGAGCTGGAAAAACCTCGAGCAGCAAATGTTGGATGTTGAATGTTGAATGTTGAATGCCGAATAACGGAGCGCCAGGAATGCCAGGATGGCTCCGCTGTAGGCGTAACACCAAGGAGCCAGCCGGGCAACAATGGGGGAACAAATGGGGAGCAGTCGCCGGCACTTATGTCAGAGCAAATCAAGCGTTACAGGCCCCGCTTTCCCGCTTTCCCAATTTCCCAACTCAGAACGTCCTGCCTTAATTTACGTTTTATGTCATGTCACGAGCGTAATTGAAAATTCCCCCCCGGCTCACATGTTTGCATTTGGGCTTTAAGCCAATGCCAGATCGAAGCTAATGAAGCCATCACTGAAGCTACAGGAATTCGGGGGCGATTCTTGTTGGGAATGCTGGATCCAAAACTATTGGGGAATTATATACAAGTGTATATTGGAAATAAGAGGAAAATATGGACTTAAATTGGAGTTAAAGGTTAACTTACATATAAATATATAGCTTTTAAATTTGACGTAATTCAAAGGCGATTCTTGAGCGGAATATTAGACCAAAAATTAAACTATGAAACAAGCAAGGAGTTGAAAACTGCATTATTTATAAATACATCCTCCCCGACATGAAGTGTAGAAAATATTTAAAATAAATTTTCAAAAACTTTCCCAACACAAATTTTAGTCACAAAAATGCAGACTTCTTGGATCACCTAAAACAAATGCATCCGAATTAGATGACAGCAAACTTTCATTTCAAAACACAGTAAAGTAGCTAAACTTTATAGAAACCAGAATATTTTTCAATCAATTTAGTGAATTCCCAACCTTTCTTTCTTGTTTAACTCCGTATTACTTTTATTATTAAATGCCCTGGGTTCCTGTTCAAACTATTTGCATAGAATTAAATATTTTGCAAAGAGAAAAACACAAACACAGAGGAGGAGTTAGTTGCATTCCATTTGATCTGCCTGCGACGATAAGTGAAATTCATTTCCGAGTTCTGAGGACACTTTCGGTAGGCCAGAAGCTAAACTACACTTCTCTCAATTAACTTTCAAACATTGAAGCATCGAAGGACCCCAGAGCCGGGGCAGGAGCCGGAGGAGTCGGAGGAGCCGGAGCCGGAGCCAACAATGGAGCGGATTATGCAATTTGAATGCAGCCTTATCTCGCATTTCAGGCATTTGTCACACAGTTTGCACATCGGGCCCACATTTTGTTTGAATTTTAATAAGTCGCCAGGAGAGGATGAATTCTATGGCAGCATTTACGAGAAATATTTAAGCGGCACGCATTTGTTTCATAAATAATAAAGACTTTAAATTGCACATATAATTTTTTTTTTTGGTTGGATTGGGGACTTGACGTTCGGGCTAATTTGGTCCTTGAGTTCCATTACCATGCCTTGTGAGGCTTCAAAAAATATCCATGTGCCGTCCAACAAATAGCCGATGAAGGCCTTAAATTATTGAATTCGTTTAATTTCGGGCCACTGACAATTGGGCTTAACTTGTAAATGGAACTTAATCCCCGGGGATGTCGGCCCGATGCCCGATGCCCGATTAGCCGCAGGGCTGAGTCGCAGGACTGAGGCGGATGCAGGACATCCTGCCGCCACACAAATCATTCGCAGGCCATTGGATTCTTAATTTGCTTGAAATAAATTTTATTGGCATTGCAATGCAGCTGAGCTGAGCAGCGGCAGGTCCTTCGTCCTGGAGCCACAACTAAATGACATTTATTGTCAGTTTGGCAAAGGGCTCTGGCGAATGCCGGCAAATGGTGTAAAACGTTAACCGAAAATGTCTTTTCATATTTTTCATGCACAATTTCAGACCGGCAGGAGTGTGCGTTGCATTTCGACGTATAAATTCGCGTGTGTGCACTCGCATGTGTTTTACTTTTGCGTATTTATTTATTGACCAGATCCCAGTTCGAGGTCCGGGCCCAGGTCCCGGGCCGCCATTCCATTCCAGTTTCATTTGCGGCCCGCGACGAAGAATATTGCAATGGCTGACAAATTTATTTCGTTTGCCACCGCCACCGCCGCCGACGCCTCCGGCGGTTTTCCTTCTCCAGCCCGGTCAGCCCCCGTTCAGCTTTTCCCACCCCAGCTTTTCCCCCCATGGCCTTTGTTCTTTTCATTTTTGCAATGTGTCGGGCCCTGCCATGCATATTAAAATGTTCAAAAAACGCACCGAGAAGCACACAGATGCGGCGGCCGGCCGGCCATTTACTGTTGCATATTCATTATTGAAAAGTTTTTCTGCAACTCATAATAAAAATGATAAGCAAATGTTTTAAAATCTATATACAAGCATGCAGATGTACTGCGTGTCCTGCATGTCCTCCATGTCCTCCATGTCCTGGGTGTATGCATTTCCATGGTTATGCAAACACATGAATGCCGCACACCAATTTCCTTGAGGGATCCAACGAGTGCCTTTATATTATTTGCCCGCAATTTTGTTCAATTTATCTGGAAATTAGTCGACCAGAAGACCTCTGTTCGTTCGCCAGAACGCCTCAAAGTGATCGAATTTCATTGGGATAAATGGGAGGGAAGTGTTGGCAGTAAATGGAATACCCGTTGAGGTCTAAACGTGTTAATTCTCAAGGAAATGTATCTCAACAAATACCTTTAAAAGTTAGCAATTGGAAAGGTATAGTTATTTATTTTCTGCAAGTCTCTGTAATGTGTATTAACTATAATTAGCTACAACACCTTGTATATTTCACATTTTGTAATCATTTAAAAGGTATCTTATAGACATTAACTGTGCACTTAATTGTTTCCTACTTTTACTTGGACTTTGTACTTTGTATTATGTAACCACCCTGAAGGATTTTAGGTTAAACAGCTCTATGCTAAACTCTATAAAATAAAAACCTATGTAACAATAGTTTTAAGGAATCATTTTGAAGAAAATAAAGCACAACAACTAACAGACTAACAATAGGCCTTAGATAAATTATTATTTTTAGGAGCAATTGTGCAATTTGTTATTAGATTATTACTGCTTTATATCGAAACCCAAGCCTAATCCCTTTACTGTGACTATTTGGAGATTTTCGCAACTAATTACTTTTCACGAGAGCGCAGCCGTAGGAAACTTCACTTTCCGGCCGAAGTTTGTGAAACTATTTTTCCGGCTTCGCCAACTTATTTTTCGGCCATTTTCCACTGCCGCTGCAATCTCGGCGCCCCGTTAAGTGCCCGGCTGTAAAATACGCGACATTCCTCGGCTATGCGACGGACGTTACGTTACGTTACGACTTTTGGCGTAACAGTTGCGTGGAGCATTACGCGCGAGCGAATTCCGGTCGCAGCGTAAACATAAACGGCTGCTAATTGAAATATTAACACCTAAACGGACGATGACGACGCCGGTGTCACCGCAGCAACACAACAAGCGCCGCGGCGCTCCAATCACCGGGGGTGTGCGTGTGTGCAGGGAGTGTGTGTGCCGTGAGTGTGTGCCGGGAGTGTGTGTGTCTGCAATTAAACAAAATGCGCATAACAATTGGCTAACCACGATATGCGACCTCAAAAACATAAACAACCACAAATGTTGCGTCATGAACACGCAAATGTCCAAAAAGAGCACAAAATGTCTG
The DNA here is from genome assembly GCA_008042635.1 of Drosophila nikananu. Classification (NCBI taxonomy): domain Eukaryota; kingdom Metazoa; phylum Arthropoda; class Insecta; order Diptera; family Drosophilidae; genus Drosophila; species Drosophila nikananu. The sequence goes on from VNJV01012622.1 coordinate 28,217, forward strand.
GGGAAGGGGTTGGGAAAATTTATGGGGAAAATACCTATGTATAAGTATGTATGTGTGTGTTTGGGGGAAAAGGTGCAACGACCATTAAAGTGTATATTTGTAATATCCCCGAACACTACATTGAATCCCTTTTTGTGGTGGCCACATTTAATTCGATAAAATGTGATTTCAATTTTCAATATTCTTGACAAACATTTAGCGTTGGTGGCGAGTTCTAACATTGCATTGATTTTTTCGATTTCAAAAGGGTTGAAATTTTTATTTACTTTTGATTAATTAAAAGGCCTGAGGATGACAGACAAATATTATATCTAAACCAGATTTTAAGAGCATATTTTCGCTATTTTATTTTACTAAGAAAAACCCAACAAGTCAAGAATATTTATCAGAAATATTCATTTAAACACAGAGCTTTCCAAAATCCCTAAGAACTTTCACTGAAAGTTTGTCATTTGTCTAGATCACAACCATTTCTTAATATTTTTCAGCAGAATTCATTTAATTACAGAACCTTTTGAAACTCTCAAAACTGTGTATAAAAAAATATGCTTCAAACAGGAAATAAAATATATTTAAAATCTTTTTCCCAAACCGCCTACTCATTACCATTTTCCCTGCAAGAGTGACAATCCAACTTGGCCAAAAATTGCCATCAAAAAGCAACCTAATGCTGTATTTCTTTGCAGAGGCTCGGGCCAGGACAATGGAGCCAGGATTCTGGTTTGTCTAAGGCCCCCGGTCGATGCAAAAATCTGTCGGTGAATGCAACTTGATTGGCGGCGACTGCGACTGAAATCAGACAAAAGTCGCAACGGAAGCACCATCCTACTCCATGTGCGTTCGCAATCGCATTCGCAAAATTTTCATGAAAATTCTTTTTATTAATTTCGTTTGGATGGCGCTTGGCTAGGAAAACACGGGGAAAAAATCGCAAATAAATTGCCAGCTTGATTTTATTGTCGGCGCCTGGCGTCGGCCTGATGATGTTGATGGCGACGCCGTTCAGGGAAATTGTTGGCAAATATTTGTGCAATTTTTTCTGTGTTTTGTATTTTCCGCTGCCGCCGCGTGTATGGGGAAAACGAGACGTCGGTTGTTTGCTCAAAAATTGGCCATTTGATTGATGAAAATTTGATGGAATATAAATATATGAATATTCGCTAAAAAGAACACCATAGCAGCCGTTCCTCCCCCGAGAGAGATGATTACAATTGCCGGGCGCCTGCTAATTCGCTTCAATTAAACCATTTGAATTGTTGTTACCATCAGTGGAATGCCAGCGGCTGTCGGTGTTCAAAGTCACAGTCGAAAGCCTCTCGTTTGGGTTTCATAATTTTTAAATTAGGCACCAAGTGTCTGCGTTATTGCACTCAATTCGATCTAATCGATGTGCCGTGGCAGCCTGTTTTCGAGTTTCGGATGACAAAGTGATAGCATTTAGAAATTTGAGCTTTATAATTTGTAAAATGGGTTTAATGACCCTTGGGCTTATGCTCTGTATTAATATTATTATTAAAATAATATAAAAGTTGAGCCTACAGAACGGATTGAAAATTTAAAACGATCACGTTATGAAAATTTAAATAGTTTACTGATAAAGTTAAGGTTAAGAACTGATTCTAATTCACTTTATAAGATTTGAAAGGGGTTTTTAAAAATCACTTCTTTATTGAACTTTTCGAAAGCTGTAATTCCTTTTTTTCATCATTTTATTAGTTTTCACAAAAAAATCGCCAGCGCTTTTAAACAAAGAAATACAGAAAGGTAATAAAAGTAGAACATAAAAATGTTAGAATGTCATTATATAACTTTAAAATGTTCATGGCACAATTTCAATTATTTTAAAATTTAGAAACAGCTCGGCAAAAGCTCTATTCTCTGATTTAATTTGGGAATTATAATAAAAAGTGTTTCAACATATTTTGAAACACCGTTTTTGAAACGTTCCTAAGCACTAGATATTTAAGACTTAGTTGACCACTAAATTATTACAGACACTATTTAGTTGTTAAATACTAAATGCAAAATAACAAAATTGAACAAAAAATGTATATAACAAATGTTCGCAAAGGGAAATACACTTGACATCAAGTCGACACTGAGAACAGCACAATTCTTCTACTCTTTCGACTGGCGGCAAACTGGGGATTCCCATGGCTGTTGGAATTCCGAAAGTGCGGGAGAATTTGCTGACGCTCGCCGTGTGTGTCGAATGCATTTCCGTTTCCGGCCCTCGAAGTTGGCATTTAAAATTCAATCGAGTAGCGATTAGTCAACAAAACGATTGGCTTTGTCTTCGATTTGTGCTTATTTCGAAAGCGTTTCTCGTTGATTTTTCTTTCTATTTTTGGTCTGGGGGATTGGTATCTGGGCGTAAAATGGGCGGGAAGTTGGAGCTAATGAAAATTACCAGGCAACGTCGAAAAGCATGTGAGTTTGTTTTGCCTGTTTGATTATAACGAGCACAAATTACGTTGATTTGGGGCCTTTGCGGTTGCAATTTGTTTGACACAAGTCACCGTGTCTCGTGTCCCTTATCCCTTATCCCTTATACCATGTCCTGTGTGTAGGAGTGTGTTTGTGTGGCCTCTCATTAGTTGCTTGAGGAATTTCATTGGCTTTACCTTTTAATTTGATTAATTCGGCCGCCCGACTCGCCGTGTTCTTTGGCTTTTCTCCGGACTAATGGCGGCACGCAACAAAAACAACAAAAATCGTTAATAAATTTCTATTTCTACTTGAGTATTTGTTTCCTATTTTTCGTTTTGTGAATTTCCCTGGGCAGCACTTGAGACGCGGTCTCTGATTTGGGGGTTCTTTGGAGTGCACTCTTTGGCGATATATTTAACGCGCTACGCGACGGCTTCGAATCCTGGCCAGAGTTGCCGGAGAAGGACCACTACCGCACGTGTTGACGCTTCAAACAAAACTGTTGCGCGGCTGAAGACGCCACAACAAACTCGAGTCCTGCCAGCAGTCCTCTGGCCCTCGGATCCGCAACCGAACGGCGACCAGCAATGCCAGCCGAAGGTGGCCTCGGCTTTGGGTCGGCTCCTTCAGCACTGCCGTTGGCTGTGGAACAGTTCCTGTTTACAAAACTGGCCATCGGCGCCTGCGTCCCTTAGCCGAGGCCGCAGCCGAGGGCGTTCGCCCAGCCGACAGGACACCAGCCGAAGTTCAACGAGCCAAAGCCGAGCGCCGCAACCGAGGCCAAGCCTCACCTCGTGGTGAGATTCCCCAGCCGGCTTCAGGACGTTTGTTTACGTTCTGTGTTTACATTCCAGGCTGGAACCGGGGGGGCGAACTGGAAACACGTGGCTCGACATCCTTGGCCTGGAGTGGGGTCCTGGCCCTGCGAGTTCGTTGAATCCTCGCGCAGTTAGTGGGTAACGGAATGCCGGCAAGGACCATTGAAGAGTTGATTTTATGGGATGGAGGGGAGTTGCAAAACAAAAGATCAAATTTTAAGGTAATCGATGGCAGTTATGGGATTTCACGTAACCTAAGCTCCAGCTTAAACCTGAAATGCACCTTAAAGTGCAGCATTTATTATATATTTGTGATGAAATTGTAGGGATGTAAAAGCTAAGAGGATTTTGCTTTCATTTTAATTCATTTAAAACACAATTAAATTACATAGTTAAAATATTCACTCGACTGAGTTGCTCTACAAACTATAATTTGAAAATGCATTTAGGGGAAATACCTGGACAATTTTTCAAGTCTTTTGTATTTTTAAATTTTAAATAAGCATAAATAGTAGCAGAAAATGTTTGCTTCAAAGCTTAATTAATGTAAACTATTTTTAGTAAATTGTTATAGAGGAAAAATAATTCCCCTAATTAACTATTGAGTGACCATGCCTTTAAACTAAAGAAAAACCTTTGAATGGAGTTTTCTTATTTTAAACTTTATTTAAATTTTAAATAAGCCTCGAAACAAATATTCAATAATCAGGAGGAATTTCATAAAGATTCTGATTCAGTTCAGGTCTTTCACATTTTTTCCAAGTACCCGACAGGCGAGACTTTGAGAAAGAAGCCTGAGTCCTGAGTCACGGAGTCCTGGCTGCCGTCCTGCCTGCATTTTGTGCGCATTTTTCCATCTGATTTGACATTTGTGCTAGGTAAACACAAGAATGCCAGCAACTTTTAATAAGACCAAGGAAATGGACTGGCCAAACAAATGGACGGGGAAAACGGGGGGAGTGTCGAGTGCTGAGATTCTGGCCAGGACGAGTGCGAGTGCCAGGGAGTGATGGGGCTCTTGTTCGGGGCTCTTTTGAGCAATTTAGTTTGCTGCCATTTGCCACAAATGAAATTCGCTTTTTGGGCCGCCACGGCGTATGCGTCATGTGTTTGCACTGCACTCGTCAGTGGCGAGGGACTGGCGAGTTCTTTGGCTGCAAAGTGAACCGGACCAGCGGCAGAATCTGATTCAGAATCAGAACCTGAATCGTCTAACTAGCTGCTGTCTGTCCATGTCGATGTCCATGTCGATGTCGGTGGCTGTGATGTTTGTTTGCTCAATTTTAATTAAATTTTTAGCATTGCTCGTGTTTTGTGTTTGGCACGAAAATTTAAGAAAATTAATTGGCGCCCAATATAATAGAGAAATCAAGTGAAATGTTTGCCAGTTGGTAAGTAATTTTAATTAATTTCCCGCGCCCCCAGCTCGTCAGCTCGCCAGCTTGCCAGCTAAATTGCAATTGCAATCAATGCGAAATCAAGTCAAAAGCCCAATCAACTTGTTCAATAGTTTCGGGGGGGTGTGAGGTGTGGGTGTGGGTGTGGGTGTGGGAGGTGTGTGTTATTGTCTGCTAGTGTGTGTGTCTGTTGCAGGTGTCAAGCCCTTGAGCAGGTGTGGCTTACACAAGTCGAATGGGGTTTATCCTGGACAGCGAGGAAAATCCATTGAAAATTTTGATTGAAATATATTTTTTGTTAGAAAATCAAGGTGCCGTGTGTCTTGGTATCTCGAATAAAAGGATAACCGAAAGACTGTTCAACAGTTAAATAAATCCCAAGTTATTTTAGACCAAATTGTTCGTTGGCAATGGCATACCCAGCCCTGGCAGGAGGTAGCACACGTGAGACAGGAAACGGCCTTCAGCCCCACATGTCCAAAAGTTCTTTATTACCTCCGTAGGTGGATTATTAAAATTTCATCGAATTACGTGCGAATAATACGGAATTGGCCATAGCACTCTATGCGTTGCTGTGCTCCTGCCACACTCGCTGTACAATTAAGTTTAGCAGCCCGGGAAAAAGCCAAGACAAAAGCGAAAGAAATCGGGAAAAACTTATCAATTTTTTATTGCATTCGGACATTTATCTGGCTCAAGGTTGCTGTCCCTGGCTGCAGTCTCTCTCCTCAGTTAAGAAACAACCAAAATAGCAGCGGTATAAGGATAAGGTCACAAGGATATTCTAGCATTTCTGCAGCTTCCACGACGACGACGATGATGATGATGATGAGTGTGCCGTGCCGCCCCACAATAAAGCAAAACTTTTTTGATTACTTTATGCTAACGGCAGCTGCGTCGCGTCCACATTTAGTTTTTGGCTTTGGCCGCAAAGTAATTGCAGGACCAACACTGCAAAAAAAAAGAAATCAGGCGGAAGGAGGAAGCAGGAAGCTGAATGGAGGGTTGGGGAGGAGGCGGCGAGATGCTGTGGCCACCGACAGCTGTCTGTACACAGGAGCACCCAGTGGCCAACACATTGACAGAGTTATGAAACTGACCAACCAGAAAAAAGGTTCTTAACTATCGAAAAGACAGGACTAATACCGCCTGATATATTACTATATGAAACAAACTTTAAATACAGCAAAATATATAAGAAATATAAGATAGAAGGAGGGGTTAAATATTGCTACTCCAATAATTTTATAATAATGTCAAGTTCAAGATTTGTGGGTACAAATTTGATGGCGATTCGTGGTTGTTTTGGGTATTAAATTTAATAATCTTTTTTCCCATATTTAAGAAAAATCACCCTTTGAGAAACTTTATTTCCCGATTTTAGCTAAGTATTTTTTGTAAGTGTAGAGGTATATCCTGCAGATACAAACAAGGAAACCTTATAAACCCCTTGGACTTCCAGGGTACTCAGGTCAGCGGAATGTTCTGCAAATGTAATTAAACGAAAGACGCTTGAAATGCGCGAGCTTGACCGCTCATAAAACTTTGACAATGCCACGCCCCCTCGCCTGCTGCCACAGTGAATGACCGCTTTATTAGCCAAGAGACATTTGAATCCTGGCCGACAGCAAGCCGGAAAACAAACCGAAAAAACAGAGGACAAGAAAGCAAAAAAGTCACGGCTGGCCGGTCATGGGCCTGGAAGTGCATGCATTACTCATACGACATGTTGTCGTTAGCCATGAGAAATTAAATTTACGAAAAGGGGGAACGAAAACGGCCGCAGCTGGGGCCGCTTTTGACTTTCGGATCGGTCCAGAAAATGGAACCGAACCCGGCGATGCCAAAACTGGGACTTGCCACAGTTGATTGGTTAGCACTAAGCGGGAAATTTGCCGGCCATAAATGTGGGTTTTCCCCATTTTCATCTGGGGCCAAAACAAAAAATTTACATTCCTTATATTTTTTGTTCCGCTTCCCTGCCCGCCGCTGTTCATTGCCTGCTCTTCTCCTCGCTGTAAATATGTATATTTTTAAGCCCCAAAATATGTGTCCCTGGGTGTGTGTGCAATGTTAACTTGGCTGGCCAAAAATGTTGAGAGCCGGCTAAAGTTTCTGCAGCTTCCCCGGCAGTTTTGCAGCCCCTGTGCTTGCATATGTGCCGGTTAAGTGGTTTTTGTGGCTGAAAAGCAGAAAACTCATTAAAGTTTATTTCAAACACCAGCAACAACAGCCGTGGCAGTGGCAGTGGCTCGTCGAGGGCGGTGAATGGGGGGATGGCAGGGCTGGCAGGGGGCGAAAACTGCAAACTTCGGTCAAAAATTAAGACATATGCGGAGGCTGAAACCGAAACTGAAACAGAACAGCAACGAACTTCACGGTCTTTGTCCATATCCATAGAGTAATGCATGTCTCCGTCTTGGCACTTGCCATCCCCCTGGCACTCACAGCACCCTCTAACGCCTAACAGGCACTAGTGATGACACAATTTATCGATATATATATGTGTGTATATCGAAGGGAAAAATATCGAAAAGAAAATATTAATCTCAGTATCCAGTTCTTAAATTTGTCCCGCAGCTCAAAAATGTTTATTATTTTCTCCAACTCCTAACCAACCCAACAGGAAACTCAAACAAAATCCTCTCCTTCCTCCACAAAACCAAAACCCCCAGATAACCAATCCCATACACAGAATCTAGTCCCTAAGTTCAATATGTAAATTTATAAACACCCAGCGAAAGGTCATATCATTGCTAATGCCCTTAAATAATAAGTTAGCTTTTGATAAGTAATATCAGGTTTATATATAGGATATAGGAAAATAGTCTTGGTTCGGACTTACACGCAGTTGAGGGCACTATGTTATCTATCATCGCCACTCCGCAGACTTGGCTGAGATTCAATAAAACGAGATACCATTGAAGGTGTAGGCGACTTTGAAGCCAAAAATGTTAATGTTAAAAATTGGCAAAAAAAAAAAAATATAGTTTTAAATTAAGGAAAGTTCTCCATTAAAAACTAGGAAGAAAAAACCAAACCACATTGAAATCGTTTTTTTTTTTTCAATAAAATAATTGTCAAAATTGTCGAAAATTGGCCAAGAATTATAAATCGAGTTTTGAATGCAGAAACGTTCTCCATTAAAAACCAAAAAGTAAAAAACAAACCACCCCGAAATCCGTTGAGTTTTGGCAAAGTTACGATCAAAAAACTACTGAAAAAGATCGCAATTTTTGAGGTAAAAATGTAGGTACCCATTTTTTTTCAATAAAATGAAAAGGGTTACATCGTCGAAATTGACAAAAAATTGGCCAAAAAATATAAATCTAGTTTTGAATGCAGAATAGTTCTCCCATAAAAACTAAGAAGAAAAAAATAAACCGGACTTAAATTCGTTGAGTTTAAGCCAAGTTACGATCAAAAAACCACAGAAGAAATTCGCGATTCTTGAGAAAAAAAAAATTAAAAGGGTCACATCGTCAAAATTCTCAAAAATTGCCCAAAAAATTATAAACCTAGTTTTAAATGCAGAAATGTTCTTCATTAAAAACTAAGAAGAAAAAACCAAACCAGACTGAAATCGGTTGAGTTTAAGCCAAGTTACGATCAAAAAACCACTGAAGAAATTCGCGATTCTTGAAACAAAAAAAATTAAAGGGGTCACAACGTCAAAATTCTCAAAAATTGCCCAAAAAATTATAAACCTAGTTTTAAATGCAGAAATGTTCTCCATTAAAAACTCAGAAGAAAAAACTAAACCAGACTGAAATCTGTTGAGTTTAAGCCAAGTTACGATCAAAAAACCACTGAAGAAATTCGCGATTCTTGAAACAAAAAAAATT